>JAULJZ010047575.1:0-14195 GCA_032270985.1 Heliamphora pulchella
TGCTGGCTTTCTTTTCTGCTCTATTATTAGAGGTCTCATCCGCACTCCGGGTGGTATGTCAATCATGGATGCTAGGGTACCAACATACATTCGAAGATGAATTCTGGGATCTCTGGTTCCGTCAAATTTTTTCATGTCCAGTATTTTGAACTTTTCTGGCAATTTAGCATCTGGAAATAGGCAGAGTCCTCCTACATCGAGCATATATTCTTCTACTCCTTTTGCTTTCCTCAGCACCTTTTCCATCCGGTCAATCTTTCCCGCCAGCGCGAATTCCTTAGACTGAGCAGTGTTTTCCTCTTCTACCACAATCGGGCGGGGAACCCGAGGTGGCACAGCAACTTGCGGTATCTCTGGTCCTTAGTTGTCATCCCAAAAATCTTTGTCGTTCTCATTCGTATTGTCTAGCTGTCCATTCATACCGAGCATAAGGGCTTGAATTGCTTGTATCTGCTCCTGCCACTGGTTTTGAGCCTAGGTCTGCTACTCCACAGCCCGCTGTATCTCGGTTATAGCCCTCATTAGGGCTGTCAGATTAACTTCGTTTTCTACCATGTCTGCTGATTCGAAAACTCTACGAAGTTTGCCTGATTCTGATCTTACCCAAACTCGTGTCGACTGTACTCTTTCCAGATCAATGGTAACCCACAGAAAAACTTGAATCGTGCAAGCAGAATAACCAGTCTCATATATTTTTCAAAAGAATTCAGACAACAGACAGCAAATATCTCAGATACCCAAAGCAGCTGAGACTGAAATAATGCCCCTGTCGGGCTCATGCCAGCAGCATAACAACTGAACATCTGAAAATCCAGAATAAGAACTAAGGGGATAGATCAACCAAATTTTAAACGAAACGTTTTATCTAGACGGACGGTGTTCCGGCAAGAAGATTATTCTAACCCTCAAGAGACTGGTTCGACCTACGATTCTAAGGGAAAATCGGTAGCACAACGGTAGAAAAAAAAACTTTTCTCACATAGGTTGAAAGAAAGGGGTTTGAAGAAAGCAAGCCTAGTCAAAGACGGGGTATAAAATTAACAACCCAAGAAGAACCCGGAAGGGAGAGAAACCGTCTTAAAGGTCCAAAAACGAAACACGGGTATGACTCCGGGAAGAAGTCTACAACCACAGGAAAGAACTAACAATTCGAGGATAACTTGGAGGAGAGAGAGACTACCCTAGAGGCGTTAAAATGAAACGTGGGAATGACCCCAGGAAGAAAACTACGGTGTGAAAAACTGATCAGGGTGAGGAACGAAACTCGGGTAAGAACCCAAAGGCGAAAAACTAATCTAATCAAAGGATAGCAGAAAGTTCAGGCCAAATTCGGAGAAAGAACTAGTCTAATCCGAACAAACAATCCTAACAATATACAATCAAAACATACAATAAAGAAAAATACATAATCCTATTAGGGTTAGCGGCACCTAATTGGGGGGGTTCTAAGTTCACTATATGCAAAAAAATCCGTTTTAATCAATCCAACAAGGTACCTTCTGAATAGAGCTGGGTATATACCTCCCATGCCTGGAGTGGTGCAGGACATGGTCAAACAGTATGTCCGAACTCTTTTACTGTACCTATGGTAGCGTATAGTCAGTAAGGGTTGCCCGTCTTCCCAACAATCCCCTAAACGGATTAACGTTCAGGGCATCAGGTCGACCAAGTAAGGGGGTTTGAAGAACAATGTATATGCATGCGAGAATACAAATGAGAAATTTTATTAAGAACCAATGATGTTTTCAAGTCTAACCTTCTTATTTAATTTTGAAAACCAGTCCCCAGCAGAGTTGCCAGAAAATACTGTGGCGTTGGAATTTAGGGGTCAAAAATAAGGAGAGTCAAAGATGTTTTGAAAAATATTTTAAACACCTTGAAAGCCAAATTTTAAAAATCCCTTTTGTTGAAAATAGAGTCGCCACTTAGTTTTTGAGAAAAATTAAGAAAAACAAAAATGGCTACTAATCTTTAAAACGTTTAACCAGAGAAAGAGAGTTCGGGAGCTAAGGTACGAATCGGGAAAGGTGTTAGGCACCCCATTCGCCTAACCTTAAGGTTGGCCTCTACTAATCATCATTGGTTTTTTAATAGAATTCCTCAAATGCATGCAAATAAAGAAAATAGAGGCAAATGGCGAACATCCAAAATCAAATATAAAAAATACATAGAATATGTACATAGCATTCCAAAACGAATAAGTGTCAAAAGAAAAAATTCTACATAGCATTCCAAAACGAATAAGTGTCAAAAGAAAAAATTCTAAGTCTTATGACATGCAATTTATGTCTAAAGGATACATGAAACACATACCCACATGCAATAATATTGAAACAACCTAGCTAGCATGATTTGGTTAAAAGAATAAAAAAGTGCTAGAAATTGGAAAAATTACTTAAATATGAATTTGCTACAAAAGAAAAATTAAACTATCCTAAACGTACTTTCAAATAAAGAAACTAAGACTTGCATATTACCAAAATTAACTAGGTTAACATGATGAATCAATAAAAAAATAAAAAATGTAAAATAAGAAATGCATAAAAGAGAAAAATGCTATATTAAAAGAAAGCATATTTAACAAAGAAATTTAAAATAAGAGTTTTATAATAAAAGAGAATTTAAAGATTTAATAAGAAAAGAAAAAGATTGGACTAGATATGAAGGGTAGAAAATGTTATTAAGAAGAAAATCTAATTATTTACATAAAAGATAAAAATAAGAAAAATAAAATAACATTAAAAGATATCTTTATGATTTTGTGCTTTTTGTTGTTAATGAAAGAAAGAAAAAAATATATTATAAAAGACAACTTAATAAGATTTAGTTATTAACGTTTTACATCTTTTAAAAAAAAGAATAAAATAGAAGAAAATAGAACAAATGAAAAGAATAATAGAGTATTTTAAAAGAGAAAATTATGAACTAATAAAGATGAAAATTAACTTAAAAGTTTTTTTTTTGTGATTTTTGGTTTTTAAAAAAATGCCATGAAAAGAAAATAAGACTATAAAGAAAATGGAAGTAAAGTCTTAAAAGAGAAAAGAACACTACTATTAAAAGAAAAAATAAATAAATACTTAGAAAAAGAAATTACACTAAGAAAAGGAAAAGAAAATAAAGCTATTATTAGGCTAATACTTAAAAGAAAATGGACATTAAAAGAATAAAAAAAGAAGAAATAAAAAACTTAAATATTAAAACAATGCTAAGAAAAATAAAAGAACATTAACCTAATATTATAGGAAGATAAAGAAAAATGAAATAAATGGTACATTGAGAAGACATCATATTAAACTAAAGAAATAAAGCATTAATATTGAAGGAAGATAGAACATTATAAATAAAGATAAAATCTACATTACCAAGAAAAGAAAAATGAATGTATCATTACAAGAAATTTAGATTATATTAAAGGAAAAGGAAAATGACATGTACTAAATGAAATTAATACTAAAAGATTAAAAGAAATTAATTATAACTATTTTGATTATCAAGTACGGATAAAGTATTGACAACTATATCCATATGAATGTAAGTGCATCATTATAACAATTAACAACATTAATTAGTTGCAATCGTTAGAAATATTAACACTATTTAATGATTTAATTAAGTTTTAATTCAAATAAGCAAATAAATAAATAAGTGAGCTAAATGAAGTAAAATACTAAAACATAAATAAAGCAATTGATAAGTAAAGCAAGAATGTAATAAAAAAGAAATATGTAAATTGATATTGAATTTTAACCCGACCACTCCAAAAGAAAGGAAATGGAGTTAGAAGGATCGGGGACCCAAACAAAATACCTGAATTGCGTAGGAATCCTCAAGTTGGTGGAATGAGCTTCAATGGTCCAATCCTCGGGCAGTGATCCAAGTTAGGGTTTGGGACTATCGGAGGCTCAGATCTCGGTATCTCAGTAGGGCTTCAGCGTCGGGGCTCGGAATCACTCGATATATCAGCAGAGTCTTTCTCACTCAAAATTCGTACTGAAAACGTACGTTGGGGTACGATATTTATAGAATTCTTCAACCAATGAGATGTTGTCACGTTTTGGGACACGTCAGGCCATTTGGAGTTGACGGTCGCCACCTTCCAAGTTGGCGGTCGCCATGTTTTTGGAAGTTTCCACAAGGTTCTATGGCGGTCGCCTTGATGAAAGGTGGCGGTCGCCACTTTTGGATAGGGTTTCCACAAAATTCTATAGCGGGCGCCATGATGAGAGTTGGCGGTCGCCTTACTTGGGCAGCAAATTTCGATGGTTCGTTAAGATTTCATTGGTTTGAAGGTTCCGGGTTCAAGTACCGAGCTTGGATCACTTCCTGAGGATCGTACGGAGGCACTAATCCACTTGTTTTCATCATCAGATTCGCCTAAAATTAGACGGGGTCAAATTGGGGTGTCTACATTGATTTTTCATTTTATTTTTAGGGCTGACCATAAAAATTCTATAGGGAAAATTTTTGTTTTTTATTTTTGGGATATGAAAACTTATGGGAGAAAAGTTTCAAAAATTCTAGAAATTTAAAGGAATTTTTTGTTGAAAATCTTAAAATTTAGGGCAAATTTTTCAAAAATAGAAAGTTAAATGGCATTTTTCAAAAATCTTAAGAAAGAAAGAAAGAAAATTTTTCAAAAATTTTAGAAAATTTAGGAAATATTTCTAGAAAATCTTAGAAATTTTTTAGAAATCTTTAGAAAATTAGGAAAATTTTTAAAAAATCTTAGAAAATTTAAGGAAGATTTTTAAAAAATCTTAGGAAAAATTTTGAAAAATTATAGAAAATTTAAGAAAAATTTCTATAAAATTTTATAAATATTTGAAAAATCTTTAGAAAATGAGGAAAAATTTTGAAATATTTGAGAAAATTAAGAAAAATTTCTAAAAAATCTTATAAATATTTGAAAAATCTTTAGAAAATTAGGAAAATTTTTGAAAAATCCTAGAAAATTTAAGAAAAATTTCTAGAAAATTTTAAAAATTTTAAAAATATTTTGAAAATTTTGAAAAATTTTGAAAAATCTAGAAAAAATTCTAGAAAAACGGAACAAATTTTTAAAAATTCCTAAAAAATTAAAGGAAATTGTTCAGGAAATTGGGGCAAATTAGGGCAAAAGGGGCAAAACACGAATATTTTTTTATTTTTGATGATTTTTTTTAACACAACAAGATAGAGTTTTGCCTGACGCACCAGGGTTTCGGGTTTCTAGCCTTCCACTAGGACGTGCAAAAATCAAAGAATCGTCACTCACACACAAACCTAAGGTTAGGAAGATTTGCCCGGCGTACCAAGGCTTAGGGTTTCTAGTCTTTTACTAGAATGTGCTGGATTTGCCTGGCGCACCAGAGCTTAGGATTCTTAATCTTTTACTAGGACGTGCTGAGATTTGCCTGGTGTACCAGAGCTTAAGGTGCCAGTTTATCTAGGGCTTAAGAGATTTGCCTAGCGTACCAGACCTTAGGTTGCCTACTTTGTCTAGGGCTTGAGAGATTTGCCTGGTGTACCAAGGCTTAGGGTGCCTAGTTTGTCTAAGGTTTGAGAGGTTTGCCTGGCATGCCAGGGCTTGGGGTGCCTAGTTTGTCCAGGGCTTGAAAAATTTACTTGATGTACAAGGGCTTAGGGTGCCTAGTTTGTCTAGGGCTTAAGAGAATCGAAGGGCCATCACACACACATGAACCTAGGGTTTTTTATTGCTCTGCTCATCACTTATTTGGTCGGTTCTTATATATTCTGCTTGTCTTTTCCTTTTAAGGCTGGCCATTATATCAGAGGCTTCGGGGGTTCTGCCTCTAGGGAGGTGTTGGAGTGGTATGATGCCCTCCCTGCTCCCAGTCGGCCTATCATCGATGCCTCCGGCTTTGGTCGATTCATACCCTTATTGGGTAGGACTAGTAATGATCGAGTCTGGCTGATAGCCCTAGCCGAGTGATGGTGGGATACCACCAACACATTTCATTTCACCACTTTTGAGGCTACCGTGACGCCTCTGGATTTCTCTCTTATCACAGGCATCCGAGTGGGAGGAGCCCCCATTTTTCGTTCGATCCATCCATTGCTCGATCGGCCGACGCGCTGCCGTACCTGCTCGGGGCTATTCCAGTGCAGATGGACAGAGACCGGGTCTGGTACACCTAGTTCTTTGAGCGGTTCAGACATTTTCACTGCACCGAGCCCCGCCACTTCGAGTGGGTTGCCCGAAGTTTTTTGATGTATATGTTCTGTACCTTCTTGTTTTCGAACAAGGAGAACACCGTTTATTTACATTACCTCGGCGCTCTGGCTCGCCTTGACCGGGTTGCTTCCTTTGACTGGGGAGGAGCTACTCTCGCTACACTCTACGACTTCATGCAGACACTGATCCGGTTCCCCCAGGAGCTCAGCATAGGGGATACTGGAGGGTCTGGGAGGTATGATTTAGTTTCTGCGCATTTTCGTTCCTTTCTTTTATCCATTATCCATTATCTGCTGGCTGACATCTTCTTCTTTGCAGTTGTGGACATATGAGTACCTCGGGCTTCATGTCCCGGCGAACTCTACAGCAGACCCTCTAATTATTCCCTGAGCGACTTGGTGGTCCCGAGGCTCGAAGGGGAAGAAGGCTGGGGGAAAAGATATAGACCGCTTTCGGGTCTCACTAGACCGGCTGACCCCCAACCAGGTATCATTATTTTTTGCTTACTGCACTGCATTGTACTGTACTGTTCTTTGTTCTGCACACTGATCACTGTACACTTGCTGTCATACTGCACTGCTTACTGTTCTTCGTATTTCATTGTACTTTGAACTGTTACAGGTCCACTAGGATGTCTGGCGAGGGTAGAGGATCGGGCCGGCTCAGACTTGATGTGCAGTCGGGACCTCACTTCGAGGCGGATCCTGTTGGAGGGTCCATTCGGTAGGGAGTACTATCTTGGCAAGCGAATAGTCCGCCAGTTGATTGAACTTGATCACTTCAGGATACCGGTGGTCCCTCCGGTCCGTTTGCGCCGGACCGATCTCCTTGGCCATGTTGACCTCCTCTTGGAGATGGTGGGGACGCACGCCGCTGAGCTAATGGTGCCAGAGGGGGACTACACAGCCTGACCCCAGGCACACTTGCTAGGACCACTAGGACCCGGCCCTGCTGCCCTTGGTGGAAGGAGGAGGGGACGGGCACCGGAGGATGCTGATGCTGGTGCTGCTAGAGCTGCTGCTGCTGGAGCTATTGCTGCTGGTGATGCTGTTGGCGGGATGAGGGGCCCAGAGATTCCATGGGTTGTCCAGACCGTAGCGTACGGCTTCCCATTTCCTCTATCAGTCCCTGTTCCGCCAGTACCGGAGTTCAGGGCTGACGTCGACCAAGTTTGTCTTTCACCTTTCTTTTAGTTACTTACGCTTTTTACTTGTATAGTTTTCTTGAACTGTTCCCTTTTATTCTTTGCAGATCGACCAAGCCTAGTTAGATCGTAGATGTTGATGGTCACCGACTTGAGGGCACTAGTCCGACAGGTGGATGCCTCGATGAGAGCAGCTAGCGTTGCTTTCACGCCAGTGGCCATTGTAAGTAGCTTGCACATTCTTTTTAGTTTTTTTGCACTTTTTCTCATTATTCTATTCTGAGTCTTCTCTTATGACAGCCTCCAGTTCTAGCTACCGACATAATACCGCCGCAGGCTCGGATTAGGCCTCTTGCTCCAACCCCAGCCCCAACTCGAGGTCATGGTTCCCGGGCATCTTCTCGAGCTCGCTCCAGAGGATTCATCTATTCCGCTTGGAGTCACTCCAGAGTTGTATCTTCTTCCTTCGACAGCGATGGTGATGGCAGTGATGATATCGAGAGGCACTTCGAGGATGTTAGCTCGGACGATGCCAGTCCTTCCTCCCGCCGGGTCCGCTCGAGGCTTTAGTGAGAGAGAGAGAGCTCCCCCTAGTTACATTTTTTTATGATACATTCTGATGAGTTTATTTTGATGGGCCTGCGTGCCCTAGTTTGATACACTTATGGTCTGGCGTGCCCCTGTTTGCTGTTTATTGGGTCTGGGTGCCCAGGTTACATTTTGATACATTCTCCTATTTTCTGATGTTTTTCATGGGCCTTCGTGCCATTTACTGCCTTATATTCATCTGTTGTATGATCCCCCTTCTTTTAGTGCTCAAACTGTCATGGATGCATAATACAAATGCCAGAATTTATACAAACTGAAGAATCTACAAACTGATTTATGCCCGCCACCTTTTAACATGGCGGTCGCCTGGTCAAAGAGATGATGGCACTGTACGGTGCCTTCCAAGTTGGTGGTTGCCCACTCCAAGGTGGCGGTCGCCACTCTGATCGTACTTTTTGCTGCTTTTTCGATCTCTAGCCTTTTCATGCTTTATAAATATAGCCCTGGAGGCCCTATTTTCTGTTATTCTCACTTAGATGGCTAGTCCCCTTTCTTAATGGATTGATGCATTCTCCCATATCAAGCGTTTGAACTTTACCCATTTCGATATTAACTCCTTATTTCCTCTCGTGATCGTAAAGACTGATGGACCTTTACTGAAGGCTGCTGCTCGACTATGGGATCCATAGTCCCACGTCTTTCGATTTGGCCTCGAAGAACTATGCCCCACTGTGGAGGAGTTTGCTGCTATTTTGGACTTGACTTCGCGGAGTTTCGTTGTTGTTCCCACTCCCTTTCTCTCGACTCGGTAACAAGTGATGTAGCTTTGTGGTCTATCTAGGATGAAAGCTTCTCTGCTGACATCAGGTGACTGCCTTGACATTTTCTGGATTATTGAGAGGTTTCGTTCTACCGTTGACCTTAGCGACCTCAATTTTTAGTTGCGGCGACGTTATGCTCTTTGTTTCTGTCTTCTTGCTCGGTATCTTCGTGTCCCTCCTGATGGGCGAGTTAGTTACGCACTGGTTGATATTGCAGGTCAGATGTGAATGGGGAAGAACTTTGTGCCACTTGTCTTAGCTGAGACACTGCTAGGTCTAGATTCTGTTCATCGTGACGAGACCATTACTTTTGCTGGCAGACCCCAGCTTCTTTAGGTAAGCTAAAACCTTTCTCTTTATCAAGCTTCTGTCATACTGCAAGGCTTTTCTCTTATTGGTCTAACTTCTGCTGCAGATCTAGCTAATGGACAAGGTAAATCATGTGCAAAAACCACCTACTAATAGACACAGTGCTATAACTTTCCTTTATCGCCCTTACTATCAGATATGCAATACTGAGGCAGCCTGGCGACAGTACCTTTCTTCTCTGATTGGCCCAAATATTACTTGGCAGGGCCTCTGGTGGCGGATCCCTACCATGACTCAGACTGCCATGGATCTTCCTGGTATTTTGTTGATTGGTCTGCATCAAACTACTTTCTATTACCCCAATCGGATCATGCGGCAGTTCAGTCATAGTCAGATCATCTTTCCCAGTATCCAAGGTCATTTATTTTTATCTGCACTATGGGCCACGTTTCTAGCATTGTATCAAGAAGCCTGGCTATCTCGTTCACGTATGGAGATGCAGGAGTTGCATTATCCTGGTCTTTCTGTCGAGTACAAGACATGGATAATACAGGATAGGAAGAAGAAGGACAAAGAAGAAGGGAAACAGGCAACAAAGAGGAGAAAGACTTGAGTACTTCTGCTTTGTTTTGAAAATTTCACAGTTTTCTTTTTTTATATTATTTGTAGAGTTTGGGACTTGCTTGTCTTTCCTTTTATTTTTAAAAATTTGTAACTCTAAGCTAAAGTAATGAAAAGAAGGTTCAAAATTATCAATTTTTTTTAACCTAAAATTTTGTTCATTTCATTGAATGAAGAGATAATTACAAACTCAAAAGTATAAACAAGGAGAGGTACACAAACAGACGTGCCCTCAACTACAGACTCGGACTTCGACTCAGACTCAGGACAAACAACTTGCACATCACAGGACTCTAAGGTCCAGTTCTTTACTTCCTTTGCAGTTGCATCGACAATGAGCTTGGTGCAGTCGGCTGGTGCGCTGAAGCCCGTTATGAAACAGTTTGGGTCAGTTACGTGCAGCTATGACATCTTTTCATTGAACAATACTCCCATGTCGATTCCATCGAGCTTGTCCGCCCAATCCTCCTCTTGGATCTTCTTTCCTTCCCCTTCCCCTTTCACTATTTCCTCTTCTTCCATGTCGGATAGTTGATGGCCAAAGAAGATCTCTAGTCCTGGCAACTTTTGGTTGGTTTCTTCGTCGATCCATGGCTCTGGAAAGCCACAGTACGAGAAGTCTTCTCCGTTGAGCGTTCCTAAATAATTGGCCTTTCGTCCCCTTTTAGGGCCTTCCAAATCTTCTCCCGTCAATTTGTATCTAAGATCGAAACGGCGAGAAGCCGGCAATACGTGGATAGGTTCAGAAATTCCTTGCTGCTTGCGCCCTAGCCCCATGCCCAAGAAGCAGGACATTTGCCTCATCATTGTAATTGCTCTTGGGTTTATATATGTCTGTTCTTCATTTAATAGCATTTGCTCGGTCTGTGCTTCATCAAATCAGAAGCCACTTAGGGACACATCTCCTTTGCCATACTGAACCTCCAAGAGAGTTGAGCCTTCTCCTCTTAGGGGTTGGATGATGTCCTCTCCATGGACAGTCAGAACTGCCCCATTCATTATCAGTTTTAGTTTTTGGTGAAGGGTTGATGGCACCGCCAGTACGTTCGGGTCATGCAATCATAGCCTGCCTAGCAACAGGTTGAAAGAGGCCGGTATGTCCAGTACATGGAACTCAACTGATGTCTCGAGAGGCCCTACTAATAATGCAAATGATACCAAACCCAACACCTCTCTTCTCGTGTTGTCATAGGCCTGGACCCCTTGATTACTGGGTGTGAAATGTTCCGGCTTTAGTCTCAAGCAAACTGCTGTTCTTAGCAGACAAACATTTAATGCGGACCCATTATCAATGAGAGTCACCGGGAAACACTTTTCTAGGCATTTAACGATTATGTGCAGGGATTTGTTATGATTCTTTCCTTCTGCTGGCAGATCCTTATCAGAAAAGGAGATGACTTTTGGTTCTACAGCTGGCAGAATGAGTCCAACAAGCTGCTTCGGGGTCACATCTATTGAAACACTGGCTTTGTTTGAGACCTTCAGCACAGCTTATCTATGTTTGTGCGAGGCCATCAGTAAGCCCCAAATGCTGACATTAGCCTGTGTCTTTTTAAGCTGCTTCAGCATAGCGTCATCCTCTTCTTCTTGTTCCTTCTCTTTCCCTTTCCCGCTTGACTGTCCTTTCTCCAACTGAGTCGGCTTGAAATGTCGTCCACTCCTGGTTATATGTTCCATACCGTCCTCAGGATCCCACAATCCCGGTATTGTACCTTCGGCCTGTCTTACTCCGTTTATGCATAAAGGGCTTTTAAATGCCCACAAATCATCTAACCCGCCAACCACTGCCCTTCCTCTTCTTTTCTCATCATCCTCAATAGCCCACGTATTGTCAACTTCTTTCCAGATGTCTTCCCCGATGTAATCCACGTGTTGTTCTCGAGCAGTCCAAAAATCGGGCCACTCAACCCCATCTGATTTCAGCACGACCCTTACCAGCCAATAGGATTGCATGTTGTCGACAGATATCTCCTCCTAAAAAAGTTAGGGAAGAGTAAGCACATGGCTAAACCCATAAGGTCGTGATGGATATTCCAGCGGCCAATCGTCTTCCTCACTGCGTTCTTCCTCTTCTTGTTGGTAGGCTTGAATTACCGTTCGATACCATCCCCAGGCATTATCATTCCATTCCTCCATTCTATCATGGCCGTTTCTAGCCATAATAAATGAGCATGCTGTCTGATCCTCTGCCACGTCCCAAACTCCGGGTCACATGAAACACCCATAAGCAACCATACATGATACCCAACCCGAGAATACACTCTCAATTTAAACCATACATGCATTGTATATAAACGCCAAACGGCAACATTACACGGATCCAACGCCCGAAAAACAGGTTATAAGCATACATGTAAAAAAACTAACAAAAAGGAAGACTACAGCTCTTCCACCACTTCAGCACCTGCAGATCAACCTTCGTGATCGGTACCTGAAGAAAAGCAAAATTCCACATCGAGAGCCAAAGCTCAGCAGATCCTAAACAACACATGCGATATAAGCTAAACATGCACGATAAACAAGGTACAATTTTCGACTATCTTTCAAGCCATAAAAATAGTTTGAAAACAGTTTTAGATCACGACTCACCAGAGCCAGAAAACTATTTTCACATGCAAGGGAAAGTGAGGATAAAAACCATTTGTCGACTCATCAGAGTTTTAAAAATAAATCTAGTATTACGATTCTCGCAAGCCGTTAATACAGTGTTTTGACTCCCGCAAGCCGATAAAACAGTTTTAAGAAAATTGGTCTATCCGTCCCAAAATGAAGTACATGCAATCCATGAAACATATGCCTCCTCAGGACCTCATTTCAGCCTTCGGATATTACAAACACACACAGGTGCCTCGTTAGGACATTGTTTCAGCCGACAGAGCGCACATACGGGCTCCCGCAGCCTACCTCAACACCGGCTTTCACAGCCTATGTCAACCACCAGCTTTCGTAACCTACCTCATCCACCGGCTCTCACAGCCTACCTCTATCACTGGCTCTCACAGCCTACCTCATACATCCACACACGCACACATGCATCATCAACTAGGATTTACATCTACTGGATCACAGATTCATCTAAACCAAATCATACACATATGAAAACCTAAAACAAGATTTAAAGCATATAACCATGTATCAACACGACGTTCCACAAACCATGTCACATGCCTATAAAACTCTGGGTTTTTAAGAATAAAACACGTTACACATAACGCTAACAAACCATGTAATCCACTTACATACTCCCTGCATAAATAAACAGTAATAAAGGCACATAACCACATGTAACCTCACACCACGACGCCACTCGTCACATATCCCGACATCCACAAACCTGGACCCACGACGTTCACATGCGCCAACACGATCAACAAGCCTACGTAACTCGACCTAACCAAAGGCCAACACCAAACCCACAACCATGGTTCTCACCAAAACCCCACACCTCCCGTGCACAACCATCAAGCACGTGACCGTGCTACAACCCCCAAAACCTAATCATGCACGTCAACCCGAGGACGGTATCTAAACAAACACCCGGGATCACAACACAAACCCCTGAAACCACCACACGACCAACCGAACACCAAAAGAAATCTACAGGTATTTAAATCAAGCAATTCTCATAAATTAATCAATCGAATACCTTAGGACACCAATCGAAAATCCAGGAACCGATCCAAAACCACAAAGCAACAGCCCATAGGTTCAGTCGACCGAACCCAAGCCCCCAGTCGACCGAACACCCTACTGGAAACCACAAAATGCAAACCCACACGGTTCAGTCGACTGAACCCATAGGTTCAGTCGACCAAACCCCAAAACCAGACTTCAGTCGACCGAACCCCATGGTTCAGTCGACCAAACCTCGGCGAAAAATGATTTCGAGCTACAGGTTCAACCCTCCAGGCCTCGAATCGACACTTCCAAACACCGATTCAACAACCGTGAACACTCACACATCTAGGCCTAACATCGAGACCTCAAAAGAAACTTCCGACACCCGATTTCATCCACAGAAATCGCCGAAAATGAGTTTTAAACCCGAAAAACCCATTTTGATACAAAGTCAGATCTACGGAGATCTAACCGGTCAAAGAGACACCCGATTACCTATAGCACCCTTATACTACATACGGGTCTAGAATCCTACCTCGGTGAGTTCAAAACTCGATGCCTTGAACCACGTACAAAATTGAGCTTCATCGAAATTGAAATCTGATCGGATGGTTGCGTAGCCCGTCGTGCCAAAAGCAAGGATCCGCGATTAGATAATTGAAAATCAAGCCCCGGGCCCCCGAGAACTTAGAGAGAAGGCAAAGAGAAAATGAGAAACTTACTGGAGAAGTTTTAAAAAATATCTTTATAAAAATATCTAACTCCTTATAGTTCTCCAAAATATCTTTTTTTTAAAATTTTCGAGAATCGCGCCACAACAGTCCACGACCCTGGAAACCTATCGGGCATGCATATCTAAGCCCGATTATGCATCAAAAGCAGTAAAAACATGCTCGAAAGAAAACACAGACCGCGCGTCTGAAAACGCCAAAAAAAAAACGGGTCAGGGTCTCAC
>JAULJZ010047596.1:3516-14195 GCA_032270985.1 Heliamphora pulchella
ACTGCCTACACAGTCAGACTTCAAGGGTCATATTACGAGATTACAAAAAATAGGAATGATAAGTCTTATGGGTTATTTCAGGAGTCGTAGTGTTAATTGTGATATGATGGACAAATTATTAGACCCTGATCTAACCCACGTGTGGTCTTGTACCTGTCTTTCTCACTCTAGGTTTGGTTAAACCATGTGTGCTCTCGTGGGGATGAGGTACTACAATGAAATGGCTTGACGTGCTCTTTACTCTATAACTCTAACCTTCAATTCACAAGTTCTTTGGTGGTCTTGAGTGCAGTGTCTAGGCCTTGCTATTAGCTTGGGTTGTTTTGAGGATGATCCTTAAGTGTCGCTCACTAGTTACGAATGGCGAGCCCTAGATGGTTGGTCATGTGGCTTGCAAGGGGTGAGCTCTTGGTGAGGCGGGGTGGCCCCTCACTAGTTTGCCTAGCTAGTGAGCGGTTCTTTCGAGTGGGAAACAAGTTGGGCCATGTGGGCTAACATCTCTCACACGACAATCAGCATTGTTCGCCACCACTCGAGATGCAAAAGATTTTGAGCATCTAGGTTGAAAATACGCATAGATAATGAGCTATTGACAAGGGCCGACGAGAGAAGCTTGGGACGGAGCCGTATGATGTGGAAGTTTGACGTACGGTTCCTTGAGAAGGTCAATTCCGTTTTGGGGCATACCGTACCGGCCCGTACCGGTTTAGAATAATACCGATATACTAATTACCTAGTTTTGTACCGGTCAAACTACCGGTTGGTACCGGTCTGTATCGGTTAATATCGGCCTATACTGGATAATACCGGATATGTACTAGTTCATAATTAATTTTTTTTAAAAAAATAATTTTTACTTATTTTTTTGCTTATATTTTTGTTTTTTTATTTTTATACTTCAATTCAAGTATCAAATATAGCATAAAGGGAGAATTTTAAAACTAATCAATGTTAAATTATTATTAAAAAGTTTACATATTAAATTTTATCGCTTTCAAATAAGTTATCTTATTATAAACAATGAGATTAAAATTTAAACTAGACTAATTAATTAAAATTTTATTTTAAGTAAATAATTATGTTACACTAAATTATTTATTATTGAACAATACTTTTTAAAAATGTACATATAATATTTTATTGCGACAAATTTGAAACGGTACCGGATATTTCATCGGTACCGGTACATACTATACCAATGAAAAAACCGGTACATTGTCTAGTACGGTATTTAGAACTATGCTTTGGGGGCACCCTTCACCATTAGCGCGCCAAATGGTAGATGTTTCCCCGTGATGGTCTTAGGGTACCCACTCGGGAGTAAGTGATGCTAGAGCTATGTGAGGAGTCCGAATATCAGCTCGAGAGCAGGAAACACTAATATGTCATGTCTGATGGGTCATGCTTCAAGGACTGACACGGAGTGCATGCGGCCTGGCCATGTGGCACCAGGAGAGTTGCACCCACAGATTGAATATAGATGAACGGAAGTTGATCTGGATAGTTTGACTTTGTTCAATGTAGATCAACTACCAACTTTTGTGCTGTGAGGGTTGTTTGCCCTAACTTGAAGGTGCTAAAAGGGCGTGAGGTTGAAAAAGGTATTTGGTTTAAACCCCGAGGACATAAAATGGCTATAAATAGAAGATCTTGGGAAGGTGGACCCACGTGACTGACCCGTGTTGGAGATTGGGGTTTTTGGAGTTGGGAGGAGCACGTGGCTATGGTAATGTGGTGACCTTTTTGTCTTCTGGTGTATGCAGAAAATGAATGCACATCTTTATGCATGTGCCTTATAGGACTTAAAGGAGCTTAATAGGCATATTCATCTCTATGCCTGTAGGGTTTGCAGAGAATCAATCTTTTATTTGTATGCATGTTTAGCATAGGAACGAACTTTCAGGGGGTTCAACAAAAGAGAGAGAGGGAGTGGGAGGTACAACAACTTCTTGATACGCCATATTTGGTGCAAAACACGGTTTCTCTCTTTCTTTCTTGCACACACACACACAAATAGGATATTCTGTCTACATATTCCAATGACATATTAACATTGCTTGTTTGGCACAAGCTCACTAACATCCAAACTTGGTTTTGTATCAGTAAACGAGGAGCTAAAAGCTACAGGGAAATTTGAACTGATGGATATTCAAGTTGATGAGGCTGAACATAGCATGGAGATGCACTTGCCATATCTTGCTAAAGTATTTCATGGGTAGGTTCAGGTCAAACTTTATCTTCTCTTAATATATCTTGTTGAAGCTGATTTCAAGATAATACCAACACAGGTATTCTGTAAAAATTGTACCCATTTTGGTTGGTGCTCTTAATGCTGAAAATGAGGCTTTGTATGGACGGATGCTAGCCAAATATGTGGATGACCCGAATAATTTCTTTTCCGTGTCATCAGATTTTTGTCACTGGGGATCTCGGTATGTTCCTCAAATTCTGTCCTCAGATTTTGGTACCTGTTTCATTTAAGACACAAGTTGATCTTTGTCCATGTGTCATGCTTACATGGTTATTACTATCAGTAGGCACGTGCAATGTGTATTCATATGTTGCTACTAGTCATCCAACAATGCTAGGGACACAAGCTAATCACAGAACCAGCTACATAAATCACAAGGCTGACCAAGATTTCACAAAATTCGGTGGCGGGGCCTGCTTAAAAGCGTGTTCATCCATATTATTTCTGCAACTGATTTTGTGATTAGCATTTGTGTCCCATGACTTACTCATAATCATTGGTTTGCATCACACATTCATACAAATTATGCTTCACCATAATCATTTTTTACATTTACACGCTCATTGAAATGGATTTATCTATGTAGCCATGTCCTACAGCAGGATTAATCAGTTAATTCTTTGGTCAACCAATTTTTCTTTTTAAAAAAAAAACGGGGAGCTATTGTTCTTCTCTCCATACTTTACTCGGTGCTCATAACTGGCCTGCATTATGATTGTTTTTCTACATAGCTTCTTTATTCTACCTGATTTTTTGGTTCAAGTATCGAACCTTACAACTTTTTTTTATCACCAAATACACACGCACCCACTCCCGCACTTTGTTCTTGACAAGTTTTGAACTTCCTACCTCTCATTTGGGAGGGTAACATCCATACCATCAGGTCAAAGGCGTTCTGCAGTGTCCAACCGTACAAATGAACTTGATTTTTTGGTGTTAGGTTCAACTACATGCATCATGACAAAAAGTATGGAGCAATCTACAAATCTATTGAGGCCTTGGATCGGATGGGCATGGATATAATTGAAACAGGAGATCCAGATGCATTTAAACAATACCTGTTGGACTACGACAACACCATCTGCGGACGTCATCCAATCAGTGTTTTTCTCCATGTAATGATCTGTTTTTTTTTCTCCTGGTTTTGGTTTGTGTTATTTTGTACTTGTTTTTAATTTATTATTATTTCAGTAGGAATTACGGAAAGGATTGATTGTTGGTTAAGTTAAAAGTAATGAAATTCGCTGTCGTAACTGGTTCCTGTGTTTGGCTAAAATGTCCATCACATGCACAAACAACAAACTTCCTGATTTGTCATTTTGAACTTCAAAAACGCAAAAATGTTTGAAATCTCAAATACATTAGCAGTTTTTCTCCTTTCATCTGCCTTTCTGTCTTCTTTTGGGTATTGTTCACTATTTTTCTTTAAATAATTTTTGGTGGAAAGCTCAGAAAATGTTCATTCTCAAATAGTTTTGGTAGATTACCTGTAAGCAAAAAAGTTCCAGTCTTTGTGGTGGCAGTGGTGGGGAGGTGGTGGTGGTGACAGTTGGGCTTGGTGGGTTAGTGGCGGCAATGGCTTTGGGGGCAGTGGTGGTGGCGGCAGGGGGTGTTGGTGGCAGAGGCGGTGGAGGTTGTTGGTGACAGTGGCGGTGGTAGCGGCAGCAATCGGTGCGATGGCAACAACAGTGGCATGTGGGGAGTGGTGGCTGTGGGATGATAGTAATGGTGCTGAAGCGATAGTAGCGATAGTATCAATGTAGTAATTATGTCTCATTTGATCCATTTTCACCTTTAAAAAGTAAGAAATATTTTTCACCAAAACTAACTAGTGATGGTATCAATGTAGTAATTATGTCTTATTTTCTGTCAAGATGAAAATATTTTTGTTTACTTTGAACTTTCGTAGTACCAAACACTAGAAAAAAATATTTCCGTTGAGACAAACAGGGCTTTCGTCTCGTTCATTTTCCCTTCTTTTTCAACCACAAGTTCAATTCTTCTATTTCTCGACTGCTAACTTTTCTGTGATTTTGTCTTCAAATCTTCTGACCAGATGTTGAAGAACTGCTCGGCGAAGATAAAGATCAAATTCCTTCGATACGAACAGTCGAGCCAATGCAAAACCATGAGAGACAGCAGCGTAAGCTATGCATCTGCAGTGGGAAAACTGGATGCTTGAATTTGTAGGTATCGATCGACCCACACAAAGTTTACTCGTCACTTAAGGGTAAAAATTAACTGTAATTTAAATATTTTTTTACCCTCTTTCCTAATAACTTAATCTTACCTCGGTTTCTTTAAATAAATTTTCAAGCTGGAAACTCCTTATTTTTACTTTATTTGGGTCGTGCCGGTACATTTGCCAACCACGTTTGATTAAATCTTACAATAATGCTATATTTATCATTTTCATTTATCTCATTTTTATTACTATTTAAGCAGTGCCAGCCTTGGGTTTTATAAGATTTAAAATGAACTTTTGAAGTTGGGCCACTTTATATTTGTACGTATAATAAATTTAAAAAATAAAATTATTCAAAATTAATTATAAAAAAGTAAGATCACAAAAATTGACACTTATCGTTACTCGTTATTATAATAATTTAAAATATCATTTAAAAATTAATTTTTTTACACTTTTAGTTATGAATGTACTAATTATCTTTATCAAATCTCTCATTTTTTTACTCATTATTTTTATGATTTTGCATTCAATAAATTGATGGTTTACGATTTGTATTAACTTGAAGTCTCGAACATACAAAAATTATTTACAATTTGAATTTTTGAGTAGTACCTTATCTATGGAAACGAATTTTGCTAATGATTTTTATGTGGACAAAATAATAATATTGGGCATTTTTTTTTTAATTGATCTTTTGAAAAAATATAATATCTAAACCTATATAAATGGTCTAAAAAATTTCGGGACTCTAAAAATTAGCCTAGAAATTGTGGCTTAAAATGATTGTTTTATGAATCTTAGTCTAGAATCTAAGAATGTACTTTATAGTTTTATTTTCTTATTTTATAAATGAAAGAAAAACGACGGACGTGTTCTCTGCTCTTCTTCTTTTTTTTTTTTTTTGTGCTTTGCAATTCATACAAATTTAGAATGTGTTAAACTCGAAAGTTATTTTTAATCATGAAGATCGTAATTATAAAAAAAGTAATAATCTTTTATTCCAGAGGCTCGGGGTGTTCCGAAATATTAATCAACATTGTGTAATTTTGGATTTTCAAAAATTAAAAAATACCTGTGGTATTAGGGCTTGATTAGCAACTTAGTTTCTTTGGTTTTTTGGTTAAAAACGCTAAAAAGCAACGGTTAAATGTTTGGCAAAAAAGCCAAAAAAGTAATAAGTTTTAAAATCAAATTAAAACATAAATTTTCATAATATTTTATTTAAACTTTCACCATTTTAAAAATATAATAATATCATTTATTTATTATTTTTTTACTATAATTACTAATTATATGTAATTATTAATATTAAAAATATAAAAGGGTAAAATTGTTCACTTTGAACAAAAAATAAAAAAATTAACTTTTTACCCAAACAACTAGCTTAAAAAAATTTAGCTTAAAAGTTAAGTTACTAAATAACTTATTTTAAATTTAATTTAATTTTTTGACTAAAAATGTAAAAAAATAAAAAAAATTAATTTTTAAGCTAATTAGTAGTCGAGGCCTAAACTCTTGGCCTATTAAATCACATCTAATTGGAAAATTTAAAAATATTTAGATGAGAAGACAAAAACAAGATATTAATTATATCTTTTCTATATCTTAGTCTCATTTAGTTAAAATCTTAAAATAGAATTTTGTTCCTAAATAATTTCAAAACTTAGAAAAATTTTAAATGCAAAATTAAAAAGAATTTTCTCTTATAAATTGTAATTAGGAATGATAATTTGACTGATTTTTGCTTCAATCTTTCGTGTCTTGCTCTTCCTTGCACAATTTTTTCTATCTCAATAATGCTACAAGGGGTGGGAACAAATTTTTCTTATCGTCCCACATTATTTTATATTAAATAAATACTTTTATGAATATATGCTCGTAATTACATTAAATAAATATTTTTATATGAATAAATATTTATATACATGTTTAATGTTTATTTCTTAAACGTAATAGGTTAAAGCACAAAAAGTTACACTTTTTTTCTTTTTTTTATATTTCTTATTTTTTAATTATCATTACTGATTGATCATTGTTCTTAACATGTCATATTATTTCTCACTCTCCTCAGCATTCTCTTTTTAAATATTGACACATTACTCGTTACAATCTCCATTTTGTGACTTCTGCCCTAATTAGTATCTTAATTTTTTAAATATATTTTTCGTTCCTTTTTTTTATAAGAAATTATTAGTTCTTTACTCATCACATCTTTTACTATTCTTGTTTTTTTTTTAAAAAAAAATATATATATACCATGTCATATATAGTACAGAAATACATGTTTGCTTATGATTAATTCAGTTCTTTAAAAGAATCCATTATCATGTTGAAAATTTAATATTTACATTCGAGACACGATTGATTGCTATTATTTATTAGTATCGTTTTTGTTTCTTGAGTTTCTTATTTTTTTAACAAATGACTTCATTTGTTCTAATATAATAAGACAATACTTCAGTAAAAATTTACTAAATAAACTTTACTTATTTAATTTAAATTGGCTGAAAACAAAAAAAAAAAAAGAAAGAAAAATGACACTTAAATAGATTTGAGTCCGGACGAAAATTGTAATTCTTTAGGACACTCTTGACAAATAGATTTATTTAAAATTTATCTTGATAATTTAAACTTTTAAGTTTGTAAAGCATATTAAAAATATTATTTATATAAAAAAACTAGATTGATCAGATGTTTGTAAATGTATTATATTGTAATATTGACTTTAATGGTATGCATAATTTTAATAATAAACTATATATTTTATTTAAAGTAAATATTGTTGAAATTTTGTGAATTCAATTGGCTATTGAATTTCAGAATTTAATATCAGAATTTATTTGCAATTGAATTGGCCAATTCAATTGGCAAATGAATTCTGAGAATTAATACCATTGAATGGCTATTGATTTTCCTGTAACCCCCTCCATGATAGAAAGTCTATATAAAGCTAGACTTTTCTGATTTTCAGCACACAGAAAAGAGAAAAACACAACAGAGGTAAGAGATGAGAGATACAATTCTGAGATTATAATTTCAAACTGTAAAAGAGAGAAAGGCAGACGGAGTACATTCGTAACCGATCTTTAGTGGTGTTCTAACGATTGTGTCAGCCGTTTTATCCTGAGAGAGTAACGCCGGTAGAAAACCTACAACTCATTCGGTAGACGGTGAATCATTCTTAAAAAAACTGTGATTGCAGGATTCGGTTTGCATATTCTATTCATGTTATTTCTGTTGTTTCATTTTCTTGTAATTCAGTTCATTGTAATCGTTGTATATTAATAAATATGTATTTTTCGGATCACCGAGCATGTATATTTTGTATTGTGGCGTTGGATTTCTCCCAACAATCTTAAGAATGAGATTGTTCTCCAACAAATATATTAAAATAATTTAAATATTGCAACTCGAGTAATTTTATTTTCACCGTAAATGATCGTCTTAATGATATCTACAAAATAAATGGTACGATAGAGATTTTTTATTTAAAAGTGTAGCTATCATAATTGTACATTAAAATAAAATATTGAATTAAAATTTACCATAACAGAAGCTGGAGCCGGAAAACAAAACTCGGTTGATGAACTCCCTCTTTATTAATAGGGATAAATAGAAATAGAATCTCTAACTAATGCGACATGATATTATAAAATTTAATAATTATTTAATAATTTTAAAATATTACGTAACATTATTTATACAGTGCTTCACATATTATAAAAAGAATGAAGCTTCTCTCCGGTCCACACAGTGGACTGGACTAATCTAGTTCGTTTTTTTTTGTGTGTCCAAAATAAATTTATTGTAATGATTTGAGTCATTTATTTTTTATTTTTAATGCGAAAAATAATTATAAGAAAATTAAATTAATCGAATATCGTCAAATATTTAAACAAATTACATTTGTATTAAAAAAAAATTAACTATAAAGTCCAAATACTATTTATTTTTATCATAAAATTGTGATTGTATTAGATATTAATGATATTCGATCAATTTTACTTTTTTACAGATATTTTATATATTAAATATAATAAAACAAATAACTCAAATGATCAAAATAGACCAATACTTAACCCAAAAGATGCAAAATTAGACCGCTCTAATCCAATGAAGAACTGAAGAGAAGTTGTTCTCTTGTAAAAAGTACTTTGATTAAAATAATAAAAACTTTTTATTGAATAGATAAAAAATAAAATAATAATTTATTTAATGTATCATACTAGTGAGTTTTAATTTTCCCACCTGGCCTTTACGTACTTTTCATTGATACAGAAATTCTTATAAAAAATCAAATTAATCAAATATCGTTATTTAAATAATTGGTGTACATTCGTTTTACATTTTATTTTCAAAGTTCTATACATGAGTTATTTTATTTGAAAATAAATATGCTTCAACCATTAAATAATAATGTTTAATTAACTTAGTTTTTCACACAAATAACTACTCAGTAAATATAAAACAATCAATAATTCTAATTAAATTATAAATATTTACTTAAAATATAAAAATACTCACTTTGAGTCACGGCAGAACGCCTTTAGCCCTTCCCACTCCATCTCACAACTTATCACGTATCAATTTACTAAAATTATAAAATTATAAGAATTCGGGCTTATCATATTTCTGATAAGTGACGTAACATTATCCACTAAAATCTTGTTTGTTTTAATTTAAAATTAAGTTTTCAATTTCTTTTATTTAAGATTTTTAAAAGTTTAACTGTTAAGTTACATTTTTCTCCTTATCATATAGTTTAAAAATGATTTTTAATTAAAATTTATTTTACTTGTTTAATTTAAAAATAAAAAATCTAACGTTAAACTAAAATATCAAACGAAACATAAATAATTAGTTAAAATAACGATATGACATCACGTAATTTTAAATCACTTAATAATTAATTGAAATAATGATCCCTCTTTAAATCAAATTACTCATATTATTTTAATTGAATTTTTTCGCAGCCCTTTGGATTACATCAAATTACTCATACTATTTTTCTTGAATTTTTTTGTACTCTCCCTTTGGGATAATTATGCATTTATCATTTTTTTATTTATTCTCATTTATAATAAAAAAAATTCATCTTTTATTCAAAATAATATATTTTTAGAATTCTCTCATTAAGACAAATTGAATAAATTCAAGTTTTTAATAAAAATATAAGAAAAAGTCTAAAAAAGACAACTAAAGTCAGAATAAGTTAATTCAAAATTTTTTTGGAGTTCTCTTGTCGAGATAAATCAAGAAAATACAAAATTTTAACCAAAATATGAAAAATTTGAAAAAAATAAAATAAAAGTCCAAATAAGCCAACAAGTAAAATTTTATGTTGCTTATTTTATTAATAGTAAATTTATTTTATCTTTTAATTAATTTTCTTTTACTTTTTCTTATCAAGCCGTTCTATAAAATAAATTTCTTTATCTATATATGGAAAGAAAAAACAAAAGTCAAACAAAAAAGCCCAAACAACATATGTTTGGACTAGTTTTTTAAAAAAAATTTAATTTAAAAATTTCTTAAAAAGTTCACTCGTTTAGCCTCTTATTATAATTAATTAGCCTTTTTATATCTATTTTTTTTGTAAAAAAACTCAAAAGCTCAAAATTTTTTTTTAAAAAAAGCTAAACCAAACACAATAGAGAGGGATCTATTATGTCTATGCCATTATTTAAAGAAAGTATTAGCCTATGCTTGGATTAATTTTTTTAGAAATTTTTTTTACTTAAAAGTTTTCAAAAAAATCTACTTATTTGTTTTCAGTTGACTTTTTTTATATATTTGTACATCTAATTTTTTTTTTAAAAAAAATTAATCTAAACAAAGCCTTAGTCGGGTTTCAAAAATATTTTTACAATAGTTTAAAGTTTTAAAAAAAATAAAAATATTATGAGAGTAGTAGGTATATAACTGCTCACTCTTTTTTCCCCTCTTTTTTATTTTTATTTTTTAACTTTAATTTTAATTTTTTTATTATTCTTGAACTCCTAATCAGTACAAGTTTTCATATTAAAGTTAAATTTAATGCTCGTATGGTCGGTCTGTTACTGTATATATATATATATATATATATATATATAGAGTGCGAGAGAGTCTGTTCCTGGAGACAACCGATTTACCTGCTCAGAGAGAGAGAGAGAGAGAGAGAGAGAGAAGAAGAAGAAGAAGAAGAAGAAGAGCAACGGAAGGAATAGTACTATTCCTTCCGTTGCTCTTCTTCTTCTTCTT
>JAULJZ010047607.1:0-14194 GCA_032270985.1 Heliamphora pulchella
TGTGCGTTCCATCTTATGGTATGGGTTGAGGTTTGATTAGTGGCCTATCATATGTGTTCTTGTGTTAGTAGTTCTCAACTAAACATGACCCTTGCATGCCATGAGCAAACACTTTGTTCATTGTCAAGTGTGTTTCTACAACCACATGTGACAACTTCTACTACGAGACATGACAACTTCTACAACTACACATGACCCTTGCATGCCATGAGCAAACACTTTGATCATATGTCAAGTGTGTTTCTACAACGAGATGTGACCACTTCTACAATTAAAGATGACAACCTCTACAACTAAACACGACTCTTGCATGCCATGAGCAAACACTTTGTTCATATCTCAAGTGTGTTTCTACAACCACATGTAACCACTTCTACAACATCACATGACAACTTCTACAACTAAACATGACTCTTGGATGCCATTAGAAAACACTTTGGTCATACGTGAAGTGTGTTTCTACCACGATATGTGACCACTTCTACAACTAAACATGACAACTTCTACAACTAAACATGACCCTTGCATGAGATGAGTAAACACTTTGGTCATATTTCAAGTGTGTTTCTACAACCACATGTGACCACTTCTATAACTAAATATGAGAACTTCTACAACTAAACATGACCCTTGCATGCCATGAGCAAACACTTTGTTCATATGTCAAGTGTGTTTTTACCACGATATGTGACTACTTCTACAACTAAACATGACAACTTCTACAACTAAACATGACCATTGCATGCCATGAGCAAACACTCTGGTCATATGTGAAGTGCGTTTCTACCACGGTATGTGACCATTTCTACAACTAAACATGACAACTTCTACAACTAAACATGACCCTTGCATGCCATGAGCAAACACTTTGTGCATATGTCAAGTGTGTTTTTACCACGATATGTGACCACTTCTACAACTAAACATGATAACTTCTGCACCCGAATGTGACATATTGATGCCATGTGGAAAGACTTTATTCATATGTAAAATGTGTTTCTACAGCCAAATGTGACCACTTCTATCACGAAACATGACAACTTTTACAATCGAATGTGACACTTTGAGTCCATGTGGTAAGACTTTGGTCATATGTTAATTGTGTTTCTTGTTCAGCTGTAAGTTATAAGTCCTTTTGTTAGCAAACATCACAACTTATTTTACAATCTATAAACTATTAGTTTTAGTAATATCAAACACCACCATTATTCCAATCTCATGCAATGCACAATTACGTATGAAAAATAACATGGTATCAAATACAAATATGAAAAATCATATTACCATCACATTAAGTGAAGTCAGCAAATTATTTCAACATGCATTGAAAAATAAATAATGTGCACAAATTAAAATATCTCGAGGAAGAGGTGCATTAAAAATAAAGTAGGTTGATATAAAATAACATAATCGTTTCATTTAAATATTTTTTTCAACAAATTGATGGGATATTTCAAATTTGCCTATTTCAGATATATGCTTTGAGAATGAAATAAATCCATACAGAACTTTTGACCAACCAACTAAATATGGTCATACATCTTTTAACACAAATCAAATAAATTTTTAACCGTGCCAAAAATGGGATTAAATCCATATGTTGTAGGTAACACACATGATGCTCAAGTATTTTGTTTTAAAGAAAATGTTCAAGCTACATGCTTATTTAGAAACCCCTTCCAAAAAAATTAGACCTATACAAATTTAAGTTCAAACAGCAAGGCAAACTGAAATCAGTTATTGAAAGTTAAAATAATAGAAACAAATCAAATATTGTGCTTCCATATAAAAAATACGTTATAGTTATTAAAAATTTATGATCCAATTGTATTTGTGCATTATGTATTTATAAAACATAAATACTTTATTTACGAACAACAAATGGAATTAGTTAATTTTTAATTTGATTATATAGCAACAAAATTAAGACATATATTGAATCATGTCTAAAAACTAAGCAAAATTCATCAAAACTTAGGTCATGTGTGTTTCTACCACCCTATGTGACCATTTCTACCAGTCTAGATCACAACTTCTACCACTCTTTCTGATCATCACATCTCTCATGTATGTGTTTTTTTCCGTAATTAGCATTTCTACCACTTCAAGTGGCCATATGATGTTAAGTGATAGAAACATGTGAATTTCTGTGCTATCACGTGGATCAATTTAGTAGCATAAAAATATTAATTTTTAAATTATCGATGGTGTAAATCTATATAATATTTAGGCAATAATAGTTTAATATTGTTTGTCATAAGTGCATTGAAAAGAGAATTTATCTGTGTTATTTTGCAAAACTACTCATTGTGGCTTATAATGAGTGTTATTAATTTTAGCTATAAGTTATAATTATTTTTAGATGTCCACAACTTCTGTTACAAACTATAGCTAATGTTTTTCTGTTTCAGCTGAAATTTATAATATTACCAACAAACATTCACAACTTCTGCTATAAATCGTACGTTTTAGTAATATCAAACACCACCATTAAGCCAATCTTATGCAATGCACAATTACGTATAAAAAATGTGACCACAATTACAAATAATTTAATCATATTTACCATCCCATTAGGTGAAGTCAGCAAATTATTTCAACATGCATTGAAAAATATGAAAATGTGCACAACTCCCCTAAGTTCTCGAGCGGAGGTGCATTAAAAATAAAGTAGAGTGATATAAAATTAGTATTTGTTTCATTTAAATCCAAATAGAGCATATGGATACCAATTAAATATAGTCATGCATCTTTTAAAACAATATTTTAATTTATTAAGATAATAGATAACATTTATTCAACTATCATTAATATTGACCAATCATAAGACGACGTGTGTTATTATTCAAGTTAAACAATTGAATAAATATTAAAAAATGAAATACGACTTTTAAAATTGTAGAGATGATGACGTTTTGATATAATATAATACTTATAATGAACCTATACTATACATGATTATATTATTTGTACTATACTTGTACTTAATCGCTACGGTCGTTATGGCTTGTGAAACAGGATTTTAAAATGTGAATATTCTGATTTTGTTTGCTCATCAACAAATCTCATGTTTTCTAAAATTTTAAAGCTAAAATTAGTCATAGCAGTCCGACAAGTCAAATACTACTTGGGCATTGTGGAATTTGCCTCAAATCTCTTCAATTTCACAACAATCGACTAATTTTGCTATTCATTATTAACTTTCGAATCTTTAACATGTTCATTTTTCTTCCTATTTTGATGACTTTTTTATGATAAAATATTTTCTAAAAACTAAATAACCTGGTTTGATTCAATATCCATATTTCTTGAAGGCTCCACTATCTATGAATTCAAATTTTTGTGATGTTGTTGGTAGAACATATGATGCTCAAGTATTTTGTTTTTAAAGAAAATTGTTCAAGATACTTGCTTCTTTACAACCTCCCTCCAAAAAAATTAGATTTGTACAAATTAAAGCTCAAACAACAATATATTTTTCAAATAATATATTCAAAGTTAAAATTTAATTAACAAATCAAATATTGTGCTTTAATCTATAAAATACGTTATAGTTACAACGAAATTTAATGACATTTTAGTTGTGCATTATGGATTTATAAAACATAAATTCATTAATTACTTAAAACACAATTAAACTGTTACTTTTTAATTTGATTATATAGCAACAAAATTAAGACATATATTGAATCATGTCTAAAAATAAACAAAACTCATCAAAAATTATTTTAAATTTCAATAGATATATTTATGGAATACAAAAATGAAGGTTTGTTAATTTTTATGTTGTGTTGCAACAAATAAAAAAATTGACGGCTCTGGAAACTACTACCGTTACGCATTTGTAACCGCGCCACCGCTACCGTTACCATTACGCCGACCGTTACCGATATTTAAAACTATAGTCTGTTACGAAAGCTATTAAAAAAGAGAATGGGTCATTGAGATGTACAATTGACATTTAATCCCATTCAGACATTATTAATGTGTGATTGACTTTGAAGATTTATAAATGAAGTAAATACATAAAAAATTAATTTTATTTTATTTTGTATAGTTTGAGTATTGCAAATAGTACATATAGTGTGTGAAAGACAAATAAAAAGTATTATTACAAATCTATCGTATTTTTACAATATTCTAACCATTTGATCAATATAACTAATGTTTTTCCGTTACAAACTATAACTAATATTTTTCTGTTACAAACTATAACTATTGTTTTTATGTTTCAACTGTAACCAATAATTTTTAGTAAACACTCACAACTTCTGCGATAAAATATAATTATACCTTTCTGTTTCAGTTGTAATTTCTAAGTTTTAAGAAACACCCACAACTTATTTTACAATATACAACCTATTAGTTTCAGTAATATCAAACACCACCATTATGTCAATCTCATGCAATGCACAATTACAACGAATTTAATGTGACCACAATTACAACGAATTTAATCATATCTACCATCCTATTAAGCGAAGTCAGCATATTATTTCAACGTGCATTGAAATTGATATAATGTGCGCAATTTCCGAACGTTCATATAGACGTATTCAAAATATTTCCCAAGTGAGGTGCATTAATAATAAAGTAAATTGATGGGACATTTCAAACCAATAATTTTAGATATTTGCTTTGAGAATGAAATAAATCGTATAGAACATAAGTTTTCTAATTCGATATAGTCATACATCTTTTAAAACAATATGTTAATTATTAAGATAGTAGGTACCATAAATTCAACTATCATTAATTTTGACCAGTCACTTGTAAGATGCGTGTTATTATTCAAGTTAACCAATTGAAGAATTTCTTAAAAATGAAATACGACTTTTAAGAATTTAT
Source organism: Heliamphora pulchella (assembly GCA_032270985.1). NCBI lineage: Eukaryota > Viridiplantae > Streptophyta > Magnoliopsida > Ericales > Sarraceniaceae > Heliamphora > Heliamphora pulchella. Next base: position 4,849 of record JAULJZ010047607.1, read on the forward strand.
AAAAATGATGACATTTTGATATAATGTAATACTTATAATGAATAGTTTGTACTATACATGATTATATTATTTAACATAATACAATCATCAAATATTTAAATTTGTACCACAGTTTTAAAAAGCGACCATTACCGTTACGGCTTGTGTCTCATGATTTTAAAATGTTTATTTCTAATTTTGTTTTTTCACCAACAGATCTCACATTTTCTATTATTTTAAACCTAAAATTAGTTATAGTAGTCTGACAAGTCAAATACTACTTGGAATAAAAACAATTGTATTTGTGCATTATGTATGTATAAAACATAAATTCTTTAATTACTAAAAACATAATTAATGAGCTAATTTTTAATTTGATTATATAGCAACAAAATTAAGACATATATTGAATCATGTCTAAAAACTAAACAAAATTCATCAAAAATTATTGTCAACTTCAATAGATATATTTATGGAATTAAAAATGAATGTTTGTTACTTGTTATATTCTTGTGCAAAAAATAAAAAAATTAACGGATCCGGGAACCGCTACCGTTACGCAATGGCCGTTACGTTATTTTAACCACGCCACCGCTACCGTCACCATGACGCCGACCGCTACCGATTTTTATTAAATTTTAATCTGTTACGAAAGCTATAAAAAAAGATAATGGGTCATTGAGATGTACAATTGACATTCAATCCCATTCAAGCATTATAAGGAGTGATCTTATTAAAGATTTCTAAATGAAGTAAATACATAAAAATTGAATTTTATTTTTTTCGTTTAGTTTGAGTATTGCAAATAGTACATATAGCATGTCAGAGACAAATAAAAGATATTATTACAAATTTAGATCCATATTTTTATAATATTCTAACCATTTTGGCAATATAAATTTTTTTGTGAAGTTGAGTTGAAGAATTAGCGCCCAACCCACGCTCATAAGGCGCCCAACAGGCCTGTTGAGTGCCAATTGCCGAGAGTGTAGCGCCCAACACCTGAAATTCATCTTCAAATGCCAAGTTGGTCTTGGGAGTGCGCGCCCTACGCGCGCTCATTGGAATCGTTGCGTGCCAACCTCGTTTCGACTCCTAGTGCCCCACGTGCTTATGCTATTTTCACTCCACTTCTACCACGCACTGGCAATACTTCAGCCTCCCTCTTAAAAAACCCTAACCGGAGTATCCTTCACTGAAGTGCTATTATACCTCTTCCTGTCGTCAAACCCCAATTGAATCGACTCTCAGAGGTTGGACACGGACTCATCTACTCCCTTAAACGGTCTTCACATATCCCGCTCGTAAAGGTAACCACATTTTGCCCTTCTTCCTTTTCGTTTGATCTCAAGGTTCGGGTTTTTGGAGATCTTGTGTTCGAAGTCTGTAATTTGTTCTTCAGTGGCTGAGGTATATGACTCCCAAAACCTCTACTCGAAAGCCTCCAAAGGCTAAGAAACCATCGTTTGACGAGAGTAGGTTTGTTTCCAAGGATGCTTCCGACCTTTTTAACTCTACTTACTCCTCACGCGAGGTAATTTGTGAACGTCCTGTACATGCCAATGAGCTGTTGCATCTTCCATTTGTGTCTTGGGTGCGTAACGTAGGTTGGCAGAGTCTTCTTGCATACCATGGTTCTATGAACCTCACATTGGTTCAAGAATTCTACAGCAACATTAGGGTAGTGTCTCACTTGACATCGTCGTTCATTTCCACCGTGAGGGGTGTGGATTTCGAGTTCAATGTCCGCTTCATTGGTGAATGCCTTGGCATAGCACTTATTTCTGGCGGTAACCTCGACTACCCCATTGTGATAAAATCTCATCAAATTCCTTTGTCGAGGAATGCCATCAACCCAATTTTGTGTGGAGAAACCATGGAATGGATGGACGAGGGTGTATGGAAACAAGCTTGGCTAAAGGATGAGTACAAGCTACTCAATCTTTTTCTTAGTGCCAATGTGGACCCCCGTACCCATTTGTCGGACGTTAACCATCGTCGGGCATACGAGATGGAGTGTATTGCAACGGGCCAGAAAGTTGATATATGTCGGGTTTTCATGGAGAATTTTCTAAAATTTGATCCGTCCAAACCCCAAGCCAACTGTGACAAAGCTCTACCTTATGGACTTTTTCTCACCAACCTCCTTCATTCACGTAATGTCCATGAGCTGCCTACGGACCGCCGAACCCCAGTTGAGCGACCACTAGGTATTCATACGATCACTCTTAGCTCCTCCCATACTTCACGACGGGGTTCTAGGGGTAAACAGGTGGCAGGGTCGGCAGACACTGCTCATCTAGGGGCAGGTTCTTCAATGCAGCCCCTCGAGGGGAAAGGACCGTCTCGAAAACGAGGTTCAGCTACCACTGAGCATGACATTGCTTCGCAGCTATCCGAACTTCGAAGTGAACAAGGTCAGACGCGGGACGTCCTAGACCAAGTGCTAGCACTACAGGTTTCTCAAGGGCAGCAGTTAGAGAATATTCAAAAAACTCAAGAGACCTTTAATCAGCACTTTGCAAATATTGCGGAGCTTTTACAGCGATTTCGTTAATTGTGCTGGATGTCTTTTGTCGTTTCTTCCTTTCCTCGCATGAACAATTTGTAGATGATGTTTATGACATTTAATGGAAATGCTTGCACTACCTTGTTGTACTTATGTTCGCAGTGATTGCTATTGTCTTGTATTTAAACATGGTTGATATGCTATGAAACGACTCAATTTGACCGTTGAATTGTAACATTAATGTTAGCCTTTTCTATTCCACCTGACTATGTTATTGGTATGCGCGGTAATTGGTTGTTATGTAAGTGTGGTCATTGGTTGATGGTTATGGCATTTGCTTCCCAGTATGTGAGGACTGGTGCTTTTATTAGGAGCGGTGTTGCTTGTCAGGGCCTCTTGGCCTACAAATGCTGACAACCAAGAAATGAAGTTAGGGGAATGTAACAGACCAGTGGTAACTGATAGTTACCAAGGCCTTATACATTGTTTCTAATTATTGACTCTTACAATAGTCATTTACTTTTTCGTCTAGAATAAACTATAAGTATGATTGCTTTCCTTATAGAATTCAATTGAATTCACTTATGTGAGTCTATAAGAACTTTGGGACTTTTATGGGTTCTGTATTGAGGCTGTATGTTCCAACTTAAATGCGTACTTATGTATTTAATGATGTGGGGTTAGGATGATTACCAAGTGCTTGAATTACAAGTTCACAGATGTTCATGTGTCATATAAGCGTGGTTGGGCAATCTTATGGTTAACACCTACAAATTTATACAGTGGAGTCTTACAAATGTTTATTTAATGGGGTAAGGGTTAAGACGGAGTTCCTCTTTCTTGTGTCAGGCTGACGAAGGAAGTATAATAGTACATGGAGGGAATTAGATTGAAATTTTGAAACCGATTATAATTTCACTGCAATAGGTTGTTGGATTTGTCAATCCACATTGATGTATTTGGTGATTTAATTAAAGGGTTATTAATTTAGGATTGGTTTTAATAGGATTGATTTAATAGGATTGATTTAATATATGAGATGATGCTCCATATTTTTACAACCACAATTATACTGGGATAGTGGGATATACAATATAGGTCATTGATAAAAACCAATCTAGCCTGCGATAGCAGGAAGGCTTCCATCACATCAAGCAATGTTAAGGGTTTGTAGCAATCAGAGCCAATTTTTCAACAAATTTAAGATAAGATCTTTAACAGGGGGGGAAAAATACTAGATTATGGTTAGGGTTTACCGAAAACCAACAAAATGTAAAAAGGAAGAGGAAGCAATTAACAAAACTCCATAATTGCTAAAATATTTGTTTCACAAATAAAAAAAAAGTAAAGGAGCAATAGGCTTTCTACTTCATTTTACTAAAATACATCAAAATACTTAGATCCAATAATGGCAAAGCACCAATCACCTTTACGGCTAATTCTTATCTATCTACAAATATTTTGGAGAATAGGAATTTTATTACCTTGAAATTGAAGCGAAAGATAGAGAAAGAGAAGGAGATATATGGAAATTGAGAGGCTTGATTAGTACAATGAAATAGATGATCTGAGACGACAATATCAAGATAATCAATATGACATCAAAATATAAACATACACATGTATTATATACATAAACGCATACACCTAGTACAGATAGGGAGAGAGGGGAGAGGGAGACCTGAGGAGATGGAGAGTTATCGTCAAGGTCGAGCAAATGGAGCAGACCCTCTGGAACGAACTGCAGTATTTCTTGCTAGCACTACTATCATATCAGCCTACTAGGGATAACTCGTGCCTAAAGGCACTCCTATCTTTTTTTTAGATCACTTGTGCATTTCAATGATTAGCCTGAAGCCTTATTTTACTAAGAATAATCCATGTAAAAAAAAAGGCCCAACCTAAATCAACTTAGACATTAAGAGGATCAACCTACTTAAGAGAAACCTACATAACAGAATGTGGTATATTCGCAAAGGCCCATTGTTTAAGAGGCTGAGAATTTGAACGGTACTTTTAAAACCAGATCCTTCTTCTCGCCAAACAGATTACATTTGATATGAAAGTTCATTATCATCAACATTCCACAATTAAGTAAGATTCAATCACCATCAATTTTTGTTTAGAAGGCATGAAAAGAAGGAAGAAAGTGATGTTGTAGATGTTTCTACACTCGAGAAACTTGAAACTGTCATGTGAAAAATAATATAGATATCTAAGGGTTCTTAAATTGAAACAAAAGCGCTCCTATTATCTTGATGCCAGTCACACCAGAGACAAATAATAGAGCAAATATGTATAGTAAATCAATCCAAATAGTAAAAATATACTATGTTTCTCACCATGACTAGAACAATAATAATTTTGTATTACATGGAAGAATTATGCTCAAGAATATGTATAAAACAACATTAATTTTAAATAGAACCTAAATAACTATCAAGCCCAATAAAGGATCCAAAAAAGATTTATGTTTGAGAAAATGTCACGACCCATTTTAAAACATGGCGTCCGTGACCGGCCAGTGAGTTAAAACCCACCAAAGGCCTCTTTATCTTTCCTTAACATTCTTCTTTTATTATGAGTTATGACCATAGAAAAGAGATAAGACTTATTTAAATATATCCAAATGCAAAAATAGATTTATTAAAAGCGCTTCAAATTGAAAATCTTCAACATAAATTCCCAGAGCATTAACTATGAAAACAATGTTCTACACAAGAGTTTATTCTAAACACAGAAGAAAACAAATGTCAATTATAAGATGTGAAACTGACCTCCCTTTCATGTTCCTTGCTGGTAGTATACTCTAGCAACACCAAAGCCATTAAATTAAAAGTGGGTGCATGAACATATGATTAGGTAGTTTGGAGTCCCAACTGAATAATCCAAACCCATCTCCATGTTCAAACATTGAGATAGACCATGAGGTTCTTACCCTCCTCCCGGTTTTCTCTTCAAGTGGAGGATGATATTTGGGTGCTACAAATTGTATTTATCAGCTTTTTTCCCTTAATGAGCGATCCTATTTATCATTGTTCATCACCATGGAATGCTGAAGTTGTCGGGCACTTAGCTCATACTTTTCTTTTCTGTAGTTTGCATTGTAGTGTCTTTTCTCCTCCTTTCACTCTTACCTCTTTTGTTCGGAGTTTGTTTCATCAATTAAGTTTCTAAATATTCATTGTTTTTGCTTAAATTTAATTAGCGCAATGTTCATGGTATGTGCGGTAATTGATTGCGATTCATGCACGCAAACTTACAAGTAATGTTAATAGTTGTTTCAAATTCTACACCTATCTACTATTGTCAATGGTAACATTATCCCCAACAAGGAAGCATAACGATTGCACCAAAGTGATGTATGTTTGTTAAATTCAATTCCAATGCAATGTACACTGTATGAATGAACTTGACGTTGGTGTATTGTTTGGTTCCATAGCTATAATCCAGCATTGTGTGTCTACGTGACTGTTATATACCGTAAAAGCAATCACTAGTGCCCATTCTCACGACTATAGCCCACAACCCCAATGTCATTCATTTACGAAACTTACCCACGTGCAATATAGTCGGGGGATTGGAAAAGTGGGAGTGGTGAAGTTATGAAATTTGTAAATCTCTTCGAACATATCACTGTATAAGTGCTGTAAAGTAGAACTCTATTTGGCATTGATGGGCACATGTATCATCAATGTCACCTTTGGTAATGGTTAAATGTATTGACTTATACCATGAAACGTTGACATGAACCACACCCAATGCAAATGTACTAATGTAAATCGTTGCAGTCAACAGATGAATAAATTCATCAGAACACATGACAAGCGAATGGACGAGTTAACTGAAGACGACGTTTACCAGATGACATTTGATTCAGAAGATCTTGCAGAAGAGTTCTATAATACATATGCAAAAGTGCATGGATTTAGTGTTCGGAGGGATAATTTGCACAAGGACAAAAAAATTGGTGATGTTGTGTCACGGAAGTGGGTTTGCTCAAAGGAAGGCCAAAGACAAAGTAAATACCTTCAACACAAGAGCGTCAGAGAGAACCACAGCCATTGACAAAAGTGGGATGTCAAGCTGCGTTTCTTATAAAGTTTGATCGCACACGTGGTACAAACGTGGTTGCCCATTTTGTCAGCGAGCACAATCATTCTTTGATAGGGCCAGTTGGTGTTACATTTCTCCGTTCACATCGGCACATCAGTAGTCCGGATAGAGCACAAGTTAATGCAATGCACAATGTCGGCATTGGAACTAGCCAAATAATGGATCACATGGCGCAACAAGCGGGGGGATACTCCAATGTTGGGTACACACAAAAAGACCTGTACAATCATTTTGCTGGTGAGCGCCAGACAGAAATTGGTGATGGTGATGCTGAAGCTGCCTTAGCATACTTAGCTGCTATGGTCGAACAAGACCCAATGCTTTATTACAAGTACGACGTTGGTGGGAAAAGTCGTTTGAACAATTTATTTTAGGGAGACTCGGCCTCTCTTGTGGACTTCATGTGCATCGGTGACGTATTAATCTTTGATACCACATACCGAACGAATGCATATCGGTAGCCGTTTGTCGTCCTTGCTGGGGTCAATAACCACTTCCAAACGTCAATATTCGGGTGTGCATTGTTGACTTCTAAGACCGTAGAGATGTACACGTGGGTGTTGGAGACATTCCTTGCTGCGATGGACAATAAAAAACCTATCTCCGTTGTGACTGATGGGGATCAAGCCATGCGCAACGCCATCCAAACCATTTTTCCCAATGCTCGACATCGGTTGTGTAAGTGGCATCTTAAAAGAAATGCCCTAACGAACGTTTACAAAGACGGCTTCTTTGCAGGGTTTGAACGATGTACGTCCATGCAATGTATGCCTAATGTTTTTGAAGCCACTTGGAGAAAGCTTGTTTCAGACCATGGCCTTGAAAATAACAAATGGGCTGGGGAGCTATATGGGAAACGCATGCTATGGGCTGAGGCATACCTGCGGGGCCATTTTTTCACAGGAGCGAAGAGCACACAGAGATGTGAGGGCATGAATGCATTCCTCAATCGCTTCCTGAAGCTCAAACTACGCATTTACGAATTTTTTCAAGCGTATGACAGGGCACTGGCAAAACTGCTACATAACGAGGCGAAGGCGCAAATCGAAACTGAGAACATGACCCATGTTCTCTCAACGGGTCTAAAGGCTATTGAGAAACATGCGGCACTGACATTCACACGTACCATGTTCTATAAGTTTTGAGAAAACATGGCATCGAAACAGTCGCTATTTGTGGTTGATAAAGTTGGGTACGAAGGTGTGCAGGTGTATCACTTCTCACAGTACACGCACCTAGAGAGCCGTTGGAATGTTCAGTACGACGCAAGCAGTCACGCCATTAATTATCCGTGCATGCAGTTCGAATCAATGGGATTACCATGTGCTCATATGATCAGTGTCATGAAAATAGAGCACTTGACAGAAATCTCAAAGGCATGCATCTTGCCTAGGTGGACCATATCGGCCAAATCCTCTCCTTTGCGTGGTCGGACACCACTTCCACAATGGGTAACGCAAGTGACCCGGTTCGGAGCGTTATCAGGTGCATGTCAGGAGTTGTGCTACTATACCTCTCAATCAGAACAAGGGTATGAAGAGGAGAAAGAGGATATTACAAAGCTAACTTGTAAGATGCGAGAATTAAGCACACAGAATTCAAACGTGGGCCCTGGCAACATTGGTGATCAGATGTCGATGCCTCCAACTGTATGTGACCCTACTGTCATCAAGGGTAAGGGCATCCATCACCTTTCGTCGAAGATCATACCAACGCGTCGAAGATGTGGGAACTGTAGACGCGTTGGGCATACGAGAAACAAATGTCCACTAATAGGACCATCAACTACAGCTGCCCAAGATGTAAAATTCGAATGGCTGACTACAAATGATGGTGATCATGAGTACCTTAACATGCAGTTTGGAATGTCCGATGGTTGGAGTCAACAACCATTCACTGGAGAAGATACACACAACAAGTGCTACCCATCATTCGTAGGCGGTCATTACGCATCAGCCTTTTATGACGGTCAATTCCAATACAATCAACATTCCACGGTTGGTAAGTACTGCTATTATGACTAATGTTAATAACTTCATCTTGTTCAACTTGCTATAATATATGAGTGATGATGAATATACATTCCTCTGTAGGATGTAACACACGTAACAGATCCTAATAGCGTTTACGGTCAACATGCTGGGGGTGCCAATGAAGAGGATGGTTAATTTGACGATGAACCATAACCGATGAAGAGGATGGTCTGAATAAAGGGACTGCTGCTTGATTGTTGCCAAGTTATGTGTTCCATGATTTCGACCTTGAAGAACTCAATGGATTCTTTAGCCATTGTAGGACATGAACCATAATCATGAGTTGGGTCAATCCGTTATGACTGATGTCACTATTCGCCATCAACATTACATCACCATTTGTCAAAATGTAAAGTATACGTGCACACACCATGGACATTTCAATGCATACAGGACGTAAGCTTGTCTACATCAACATTACGTTCATCTGATGCCTTTCAAATACTAATTATCCTTCTTATCTGTTAAGGCAGTTGTAGAAGGTACATATCCCGAACGTGGACTATTTTTCATTTGTGGACATATATGGCAATTCGGTGGACAAATTGTCTCATGGAGTCATGTTGTTAACATATGTAGCATTGAGACGAACACAATCTTCTTGATTGAGCATGTTTTGTAACCTCTTTACATTAAAGGGTCTGTTTTATGCATTAATCTCCCATATCGATTCTTTTGCAGTGAAAAAGCTCCGTGGGATAAAGTCTAG
>JAULJZ010047618.1:0-14194 GCA_032270985.1 Heliamphora pulchella
TCTAAATTAACTTTGGTTGCACGGGTTTTATTTTGATCGTTCTTCATCAAAAGTTTTATCTGGAGCCCGTTTCGGCGATTGTCCGTCTAGTTAATTTTTTACCAAAAATCGTTTTACAAAAATAATGATCTTGACAGTATTACCTCCAATAAATCAACACATGCAATATAAGCTGAATATGATAGGAAAACGAGGTGCAAATTTTTTACTCTCTTTCAAGCCATTAAAATAATTTTCACAAGCGACGGGAAAGCGAGGATAAAAATCATGTTTTGACTCACTCACATGAGCCTTGAAAATAGTTGAAAAAAGATTTTTAGATCGCGATTCACACGACTCTTAAAACAGTTTGAAAACTGGTCTATCCGTCCTACCATGCAGTTCATGCAATCCATGTAACTCAACACATGCATCTTCTCGGGGTTTAATCGAAGGCTCGTAACCCCAATCTTCTCGGACTATAATCGAAGGATCGTAACCCCAACAACGCTTCTTCTCAGACTTTAACTGAAGGACCGTAGCCCTAACGTAATCTTCTCAGACTATAACCGAACGACTGTAGCCCTAACGTAATCACCGTTAGCTAGAGCTAACATTCACAAAACCACATGTTCATCTATCTCATTCCATACACCTCTGCATAACTTAATCAGAATTTAAATGCATAAAACCACGTACTATCACTACATTTTAGAAATCACGTCACATGTTACACACGCGACTCACACAACATGAACCACATGCATCCGCTCCTTAGAGCCCACATAGATGCCTATAAAACTCTGAGTTTTCAAGCATAAACTACGTTACACATAACGATATCAATTCATGTAATCCACTTACATAATCCATGCATAAATAAACAGTTATAAATGCACATAGCCATATATAACTTCACATCATGACGCCACCCGTCAAACAACCCGACATCCACTCACATAGACAACTAACAACTCACAAAACCAAGCCTAACCCGAAGGCCAACGCTAAACCCTTCAAACCATGAGGTCACAAAACCCCACCTTTCCTCCAAAGGTGCCATGAGCCCAAACACGTTCCGTACCCAACCACGACGCACACAATCGTGCCCCAACAATCCACATCTAGCCATGCACAACACCCTCGAGACCGATACCTAAACAAACACCCGAAGCCATGACACGACTCCCAAAGCCACCACACAACCAACCGAACCCTAAAAAAAATCTAACAGTGTTTTAGTCGACTAATCCCATAATCAATCAACTGAATACTATTGGAAACCAATTAGAAACCAAGGACCCAACCACCAAACAACAAAACAAACTCCCAAGGAACAAGAAAGTTGATAAAAAGTTCCCCCAAGGATGAAAAATAGGCTTTTCCAAACATCCGGCCAAAAATGGTTGAAAAATAGTTTAGAAATCTTGACATACCTTCACTCTTTTGATCATAACTTTTTTTAAAAAAATAATTTTAAAGTGGGAGCGGTGTCATTGGAAAGAAGACTTCTGGGGCTTCAATTTGTACACAAAAATGACCCAATTTCGAGTCCATATGAGGGAGATACATCGATTTTAAAAACGAATTTTGAACCAGTGAAAAACAGACCACGGGCTAGACCGCTCGAGCGGTACGTCCAGCAGTCTACAACCCGAGAGCAACCCAAGACCGTCCTCTAGACTGCTTGAGCGGTCCCTCAAGCTGTCCAATGCCAGAAACTGATCTGTTTAGCAAATTTTGAGCTTCCAACCACCCTACAACCATTCAACAACCATCCAAACTCAAAATCGAAGCAACCAAATTTTCTTTCAACATCCTCGGACATACACAAGCCCAAAACTACCACCAAAACCTCAAAAGAAGCCCTCAAAACCCAATTCCATCCAACCAAAACCAACCAAAAACGGTTTTAAAATCTAAAAACCGATTTATTCGAAACATAAACCACCTTTTCATGCATTTTTAACCAGTAAAAATACGCACGATTACACGTAGTACCTTTATAAGACATGAGAGTTTAGGATCCTACTTCGTTGAGTTAAAAACTCGACGTCTTGAACCACGTGCAAAACTGAGCCTCGTCAAAATGGAATTCTGTCCGGATAAACGCGTAGCCCATCGTGCCAAAAGCAAGGATCCGCTGTTGGATCGTCAAAAACCGAGCCTTGGGTCTCTCAGAACTTAGAGAGAAGGTAGAGAAAAAAAGAAAACTTACTAGAGAAGTTTTGAAAATATCTTTTGAAAATATCTAATTCTAGATATTTATAGGCTTCCAAAATATCATTTTTTAAAATTTTTCGAGATTCGCACCGTAACATCCCTTGGCCTTGGGAACCTGCCCGCATGCATATCTAACCCCGATCATGCATCAAAAGCATTAAAAACATGCTAAAGCAAAAACGCTAAACGTGCGTCGAAAAACGCCAAAAAAGAAAACGGGTCAAGATCTCACACTACGTCTCAATCCTAACCCTCTTGTCCACAAGGATAAATATTCTTGATCTACCAACCCAATCTCACAGGGAATACAACCCCACACACTTACATTCCGATGGTAGAGCAAACAAACTCCATTCAAAAAACCCACAAAGAACTCAGTCCTTCAGTCACCCAATCTCAGTACCCCTTCCCTAGGCACAACTCACGAATCACAACATGAATACTAATCCACAGAGACTCCCATCTCCCCAAAACAACCGAACCAAGAATCAACCAACGATCCTGACAGTTACACCTAACCAAGATGGAACAGTCCATACATCACAACTATTCGCTAGACAACCGTATCTTCTTCCTGAGACCGAAACGACCAACCAGAAACCATGACCCAACCTCAACATACTCCCAACACCCATCAACACTTGGACTCCAAAGAACCTTATAAGTGTTATCTTGAGGTCGCATTGGCCATAGTTTCACAACTACTGTTAACCCCGATCATGATACCCAGGTTATCTACTGCACTTAAGCTGTAAACTCTCAGACCTCATTCGCACACACATGAACATCGTCATACCTTGTATTACACATCCCATAGGACTACAACTCATCCTCAGTCATACACGGAGACATAACGCCAACCTTCCCATCACGCTAAGATCTCACTTCACAAGGTTGCGCCCCACTGACCTAACTTCCATTAGGCAAATCACGGCCATATCACGGCCTTAAGCCCATTGTCCAAGCAACTTACGTGGAAAGCGCACGACACCAAACAAAGGAAATCTAATCTTGAAACCTTTCATCCCAATCTAATAATAACTTCTGCGATCATGCAGATGCTTCCCGCACTCTCGCTCCTAGGTACGCATCTATTGCAGACTTCTTAACCCACGGTTTCTCACCTATCGCCCTAAGCCATCCAAATCACACGGTACAATATTGAACCTTATTACTCTACACTTCGTTCCCATGGGAAAACAACTTACCCACCTCTGAACCTAAGGTCGAACATAAACAACCTCTAGACATGTCACACTTAAGACACACCGTTTCAGCACTAGGCCCACTGCACTATCGAACCCTTCTATGGTCCTTTCAGAACTCATGCACCCAGCATGGTTCCCCAAACACAATTTCTTAATCACGAGGATAACGACCCAATCATGGATTTGCATTCATGTAGGAAGCCCACAGAACTACTAGTCAAGGATTTCACCATGTAAACAACCAAACCACTAAACTCCCTTAGGGACCTCACTCAACGAGAACTAAAGCTACCGACATCATGGACAAACCAAACTACATCTCCAAAAATGTCACCCAAACGCTCAGATTCACAAGGTAAAGCAAACGAACCCATATTTATATGATCCCAACATTTAATTTCTACCAAGGAAGAACAATCACATTGGTCAATCAACTATAAAACATCTCCTGCTAGAAAAATCACGAGTCAGCTCTAGGGTCTCGCTCCATGTCACTACCTCTTAGGGCCACCAGTACACACTCGGTTTAAAAAAGTTAACCGCTAATCTTCGTAAAGACATCTAACACCATCGTGCAAACGTTACTGGTCATTGGTCACAATAAGTGAATCACTCTTCATAAGCACATTAACTATCGTTCATTTCTTTATATCCCATCAAGGTGTCACACGCGTTTACAAGACCCTCACTGGTTAATCATCAAGGCATAGCACCACACATAATCTCATCACTCCAGGACATCCCTTCATAGGGTCACATCACGTCCACTCAATTCCCGACAGGTAGGTAACAACCAAATGGAGAGACAGAAACTACGCCACAATCTTGAACTCGCGGCTCCAGTACACCCATCACCACCCCTAAGGATAAAACAACACCACCACATTTAGACCTTAAGCCAAATACAGACCACCGCTATCATCCTCCTAAGGGATCTCCACCCATCCACACGTCGTCCTAAGACAACCAAGTTAACTATACTAACAACATCCCTCACAGGTCCTACTAACCTCACACACTCACACTTATCAAACATCCCATACTACACATAGCCTCCCAATTATGAGAACAACAAATCAAGCCACAAACCTCTATTTTATGAAAATTCCCAAATAACTTCAAACCATTGCTCATCAATTCACAACCGCCTTCGACATGCATCTCATCATACGTAGCTGCACATTACTTAACAACCAATCCGTCGACAACATCTTTAATCCACTCACTCATTTCTCATACACTTTCGACTTCGATCAAGAAACATGACTCAGCACCATTTCACTAGAAAAACACAAGGGTCATCAACCTGACCTTCAAAACCACAAGATGTCACTGTGGCTACCAACAACACCCCTCGAGGTAAGGGATATTCCCCAAACATTGTCTAAGCCCAAACTTTTTAACACACCTTAGGCCAGAGAGTATTACGCTCACGTTCACTATGTTTTCATCTACTATGCTCTCGTTCATACCCAATCTCAGGGCACACGGCCCTTGACATTACACGACTCATGACGTACATAATCCTCAACACGCCCAAGGCTAAACCTCATATCCAACCACAACCAACTACCTCCAAGGGCTTTTAAACAATCTACCGTACTTATTCGTTAAACTACTGGTAGCATAACACATAACGAGCAACTAACTACAGTCACCCTCGACTCACAAGGGCACAATATACACCAAACAATCAGTGCTCATCTCACAAGCTTACACCTACCACAATCACTGACCACCAGGTCACACTCTTAAATCCCACATCACCATCCAGACCTACACTCTTCCTAGCCCCACGGGCATAACTCTTATAACAAGGATTTCACAACTCCCAACTAGGTTGAAGTCAACTCAACCTTCTAAAGCCAAGCTGCACACTACTCATCCTACCCACCACCTAGTCTTATCACACCAACACATATACACATACCAAGGGAAAGCCTCAGAGAAATGCGACAATCCGAGCAACTAATTTAGATTTCTCATAGAAAGAATGTCGATCAAACGCTTTTCTATTTTGAACCCCAAAGTAGTTGATCGGACGCCATATGGCATGCCACATCACCCTAAGACTTAACCTCCACGCTCATATAATCACATAGCATACGCAAGATAATTCAATCGCAAACCCATGCAAGCACACAATTCATACCATGTAGTGGTGTCTAATCTCATCAAACAGGTCACATACTGAGGTCATCGTTACTTTCCACGGCTCCTAGGTATTCGAACCTAGAGCTTTGATTTCATTTTGTCACGCCCTAAACCCTAGGGACCCGTGAACTAACCCTACACCGACCCGTATACGAAATCCTTAACTAAAACTTCGATTTTATTTTAGGTTAGAGTTTGAAAACTTAATAAAATCTAATGATTTTCTTTAAGCAACCATATCTTCGAACATATCAACTTAAAAACAAAAGCCTCGAGTTCTCAAGAGTTCATTTACAACAACATATCTTTATAATGATCTGTTTGAATATATGTACAAACATGATATAGAATACAAAAGGGATACTAAATCTTTCTTCAAGCCTTTCCGAAATTACATCCATAGCCTAGGTGTCATCCCTGCTCCTCGGGACATGAAATGGTTTAACATACATACATGAGCCGAAACTTGTAGGATAAAGATTAACTCAAATATTATGCATGATTTGTGAGGTGTGATGGGTGCAACTGAAGTAAAATGAAAATTTCACCAGTTCATTATTTGTTCACACGCACACACCCATGCACATCAATTTATTCCCATTTATTCTTTCACATTATCCAAATTACTATCCCTCAAACAAATTTCTCATAAAAATAGTATCACATTTTCATTACTCGATTTATCACAAAATCGTTTCACATCAAAGAACCGGTGTCAGACGTAGCTTATAGAAACATCGCCCCATTCGCCCCTAATAGGCTACGAAAAGCCATTGTGGAATGGGTCGCTCTATAACCCCTCACGACACAATTACATATTAATGAACCCGTGTCAGGTGCAACTTATAGAAACCTATTCCTATTAATTTTCAATAGGCTACGCGAAACCACTAAGTAATAGATAGCTCTATAACTCACCACGACACAACACCACATTTCGGGGGCTAACCCGTGGGCATGTGGTCCCCATCTTGCGCAAGTTTTTAGTCTTTCACCGTGGAGCCGCTAGCCCAACTTAATTTACATCAATCCATACGGTTTATTAATTATCAATCCCATCATCCTCAAAAAAATCCGGGAGTTCAACCCTTCAGCCGGTTCCTCTCCCAATCATTTTCAAATATTCTCATTTTGCATCCCATTTCAAGTTTTCCATTTCAATTTCACATCATATTTTGTATAAGTACTCGAGTTCCCTTTTATGTCATATGCATCATAACATCAATATATAGCTTCTCACATGTCACATTTCATTTATCCATTTTATAGAATACCAACACAAAATTAACTCAATTGTTATCATATTAGTTAATGAAAAAGGGATGCACCCATCATACGCACATATACAAGCTTAAAATCTATGTGACTCTTCTAAATGCTTAGAAATGCTAAATGATGACCATATCATATCATAACCTTCATTGTATGTAGAAAGCCCGCATTTATCGTAAAATCCATCTAACCAGCTCAACACATGCATCCCAACCCAAAATGTAGATATATGTACCCATAGCCTAAGGGACGAGAATTTTGATAAAAAGTCCAATGAGAATGAAAAATAACTTTTTTCAAGATATTTGGCCAAAAATGGGTGAAAAACGGTTAAGAAAATCTGACATACCATCACTATTTTGGTCATAACTTTTTTCATGAAAAGAATTTTATTGTGAGAGTGGTGTCATTGGAAAGAAGACTTTCGAAATTTCAATTTGAGTACAAAAATGACCCAATTCGGAGTCCAGATGGAGATACACTAATTTAAAGAAAATATTTTTTTGACCAGCAAAACAGATACTACTACAATAAAGCTTAAAAATCACTCTTAAAAAATTAAAAAGATCTCAGTTTTAATAAAACCGTGATAAAAATTTATAAAGTAATGTTTTAATCTCAGTCGATTAAATAAAACCAAATTGTATATACCTTTTATCTCAGTTATTTAACTTTTTTAATCACGATTTTTACAACCGAGATAACAAATCGTTACTATTTTTTCCCGCTTACAACTGACGTTCTGATCACGCTCACGATTCCAGCCTTCTCCTCTCTCTCTCTCTCTCTCTCTCTCTCTCGCTCTCTCTCATTCCTGCCTACCATACAAAACCCTAGTTCGCAATCTGCCACCCACCGTAGTCCTAACCCACCGTCGCTGCAAGCAACCATCGTCGCGCAACCAGTCATTGCCGTCATCCCTAGTCGACGTTAGCAGCCGTCGCCGCAAGCCATAGGAGCTCGTCCCTGCAGCAGCTCGTCGCGGCGGTCGCCTATTCATTCATCAATCACGCTGTCACCGTCGTGTGCTCTTCATCCACTAACCCGAGCTCTGGTAGTTTCAAAAAAGAAAAATCGACGAATCCCCTCTCCCTCTCCTCTCTGGTTCAAAAGCTAAACCCTAGCCTTATTCTCAACAGAAGACGTAAATTTCTCAACTTCTTGAAGCTAACTTTACCCTCTTGGTCTCTCGCTCCTATCAGGTAAGTTCTTCCTTGAAATAACGAATATATTTGTATATGGATACAAGTATATATTTGTATTTCGAATTGAAGTGTACTTGCTTCTTGTTGATAAAGTGTGTTAATTGTGCGTCAATTACCAGATCAAGTTGTTTCACTGATCTGTTTGGGTGCTCGAAAAATTTGCTTGATAGAAGGGGAAAGAAGATCTGAATTTTGGGTATTTCTCGATCTGGTATTTTAATGATACCCATCAATTATTTTATTTTTTGATCTGGTATTTCTAGACCTGGTATTTCGGGCATGTCCTGGTGATTGTTTTAATCATGCTTTAACACAATAATGTTGTTAACTAGAATGGACAATGGTACCAAACCTTGCTCAGACTGAGAGATGTGTTATTATGGATAGCATCTTACAATTTTTGAAACATTGGGTTAATAGTCTGTAGTTCTCTTTGGGATTGCTGTCAAAGCTCTTGGGAGACATGGATGTATTGTTCCAGGATGGAAGTCTTGGCACCCCACAATCATTTCAGAGATTGCTTGCTTTGCTGCCCTATTTTTGTACAGTTTTGCAATCAACGGCTTCAGGTTTGCTAGAGACGAATTTACTTGAACAAATAATTAAACCTGTTAACAAAATAATTCTCCTGTTGTTGGGATGCTTACCTATGGTTGGAAGGAAATTTGGTTGGTCACAAATCACATTCCTTCTATTTCTATGTTCTTTTTACCTTTTTTACTTCCTTTTTCCTTGGGATAAGTTTCATTTTCAGAAAAATGAGTGTTAAATGATACTCACACTCCACTTTTTGCCTCTCCTAATTTTCTTATGAAATGATAAAAGCTAAAAAATGGCGAGCGTGAGTGGTAAAAATGGATTATGATTACCATTTTTCTAAATTATTATGAAGCCCATAATTATGACACCATAGCATGAGTGAATTCAGTATTGTTAATAGATGCTGCGATGTGGGTTGGATGTTCATTGATGTCACTACTATGCCAATTGTACCATTTTTTTAATGTTTTTTTTTGGCTATGCATGTAAGTATCTTCTTTCCTTTAGTCAATCACATAATAGAATCATCTTAGCCAGTGAATCAGCGTTGCTAACCAAGTCATTGTCTTATCTTTAACTTTCTTTCTTCTCAGGCTGACTTGTGTATTGTGCGAATGGTGATCTCGATTTTCTTTCTTTTCTTCTTCTTTGTGTTAGAGTAAAGTTGGTTTATTGTGTGGAATGATTTGTTTATGTTTTAAATTTATAGGTGGAAGCTACAGAAGTATTCTTTGCTGCCACAAAGCTTGTGCAAACAAGAGATATTAGAATGAGGAGAATGGTTTATTTGAAAATAAAGGAGCTTCCTCCCTTTGTTAATGATACTCACTTTTATTTCCATATATGTATTCATATAAATTTGGGGTTTGTTTATGTTACCATCTGGCGGCAGTTCATGGTTTTGATACGTGTATGTTTTGATGATAAGTTTTCCTTGTTTCCTTTTCTACTGTTGTTAATACTTTGTAGGACTTGGTCCCAATGAAGAGGTGCAACCCAGCATGGAATCTAACAAAAAAATTAATGACGTAAATGGTGTTGATGTGGCAAAAGCTGATAGAAGAAACAGTTCACTATCTTCGAGACCCTAAGGTAATAGATCTTAAAACTTGTGTGACTCTTTCTCTGCGTCTATGTAGGTCTTGCCATCTTGGTTAAGTATTATTATAGCATTTCCCACCATACAGTTCAGAATTTGTGTATATTTTTCTCCGAAAGGGTGTGAAACTATGTAAAATTAACTTGTATAATTTTTCTATGCCTAATTCTCGTGTAATGCACGTAACATTTTCTTGTTAACCATGCAAACGAGTTGAAATCTCTTGACTTTTGTTTTTGTTTTTTACAGCGCTTCACTTGTCTTGGCGACAAGCTTCCAAAATGTGTTCTGCTCGTTGGTCCATCTGATACTGGCAAGACTATGTTAGCATGGGCTATAGCAGCAGGGAAAGCTTGGGTCCCTTTTTTCTCATGCAGTGGAAGTGAGTTTGAAGAAATGTTTGTAGGTGTTGGAGCCCGAGCGTGAGAGACCTCTTTGTTGTCATTTTCTTTATTTTTATTTATAATTTCTAGTTGTCATTTGGTAGTCTTTAGAAAGTTTTGATTCTTAATTAGGTACTGAGTTGGAATTTTTTTATTTTTCAATTTCATATTTGTTGCTATGGAATTATTTATGTAATACAGAATTTTAAAGTTCAATATATATTTGAACTTTATTAATTTGTTGTTGCCTTTTATGGTATTTAATTATCATCATTTGTTGATGCATTTATTGTATTCCAGAAAATAAGTTTTATAGGTTTTGCATGTAGTGAAAAAAATCTTTATATATAATATTATTTTTTTTTACAAAAAATATGTTTTTTAATCTCAGTTTTTTACAGAAATTAAAAATATTTTCTATCTCAGTTTCTGCCTGAGATTAAAAGTATTTTCCATCTCGATTTTTAACCGAAATTAAAAGTATTGTTTATCTCGATTTTGAATTTTTTTTGTCTCGATTTTTGACCAAGATTAAAAATACTCATTTTTTATTCTCACCCAGAAAGATCTTGGTTTGTGTACTGAGATCAATTCTATAAGATCTCGATTTTTAACCGAGATCTATTACAATTAATGTAGTAGTGAGAGTGCGGGCTAGACCGCTCGAGCGGTCTATCGAGCGGTCTGGCCAGTAATAAGAAGCCGAGAACATCCCAAGACTTCCCTTTAGACCGCTCGAGCGGTTCTTCGAGCGGTTCTGCATCGAAAATTGAATTTTTGTTATGTTTTGAAGCCTAAACCCCTCCAAACCCATTCTTATGTGAAAATATGGAGTTTTATGTTTGTTAAGCTTCTTTTATACAATAAACTCTTCAAATTTTAGCTAATCATTTTTCAAAACTTTAATTTTCTTGAAAAAAAACCTAACTCAACCCACACATAAACCAATGAATCTATCTATCAAGCAAGAAACCAACTAGGGTTTACTTATATAAATCAAATATCAACCCAAATCAATGTAGAACATATGAGAAAATCTAGATTCTACCTTAAATAGCTTCCAAGCTTTAGCCTTTCACTAAAATCACCTCCTAAGGTTTCGGCTACCCCTTTGATTTACTCCTTGATGATTTAATCTCACCTTTCTTGCTGGAAAACTTTAGCTCCTTACTTGTTTGCCTCCAATCAAGCTTTTAGCATTGCCAATTTTAGAGGAGGGTTAGGGTTCAAGGGTTGATAGAGATTCTCCTAATATTCCAGAAGAAGAAGAAGAAGAGAAGAGGTGAGAGTATTTGGTAGGGAGGGGAGGGTGGAACCCTTGCTCTCTTTTATCTTTCTCTCTTTCTCTCCACATTTCTAGAATGGCCCTATGGCCATGCTTGGTTAACCTATTTTATTTTCTTCTTTTTTCTTTTTAACTTTAGCTCCATAGTCTATTTTTTCTCCAATTTAATCTCATTAACTTCCTAATTTAATTTTATATTTACAACTTAATTTTAATCCTATATTTCAAGAATTTGAATGAATAAAGTATGCTTAACCACAAATTATGGTCATTTATCACCCTGTATCTCAATTATATTTCACATATCATCAGTTCCTTCATTTAACCAAAAGCATAGATGGGCAATATAAACACGTACCAAGTCACTACATATAACAAGAATTAGTTTCAACAATTAAGCACACAAAAAATATTTGTTTATTACCTTAATTATACCTATGAATTCTCGGGCCCTTACAAGACCGATCGATTGGTCCACAGATTGCCCGATCGGTCGTCAATTCAAATTGATATGTCCATCAATTTGTCTTTGACTGCTCTCGATATCGCTATAGATCGATCGATCGGTCTGTCTTAGTGATGAATTTTCTTCACCTTTTAGCAATCTCCCATTTGAAGTAAATCCACTCCAAGCCTTTTAATACTTGAAAATCATTGTCGCTACAAAGCCAACCAAGAAAACCTGTGTGAGCCATCCTCCCATCTTCTATGCTTGATGACCAACCAAAGATGAACAATACTTCTGCTTCTCCACTGTCACCACCTTTGTTAACATGTCAGACACAAGATTCTTATTTGTGTGAATCTTTTTTAAATTAAATTGTCCATCCTCAAACTGAAACCAGATAAAATGATACTTGATATCGATGTGATTGGTCCTTGAGTGGAACGCTGAGTTCTTTGCTAGATGTATAGCACTTTGACTGTTACTAAACAGTTGACACTTGTCTTGTTTTTTACCCAGCTCCTTCATGAAACCTTTTCGCCACATTAATTCCTTGCATGCCTCTGTGGCTGCTACATATTACGTCTTTGTGGTAGAGATAGTCACAATTTTTTGCAATTCGGATACCCAGCTGACTGATGCACTACCCAAGGTAAGAATATACCAAGTTATACCCTTTTTGTTGTTAATGTCCCTTGCTAAGTCTGAATCTACAAAACCTTGCAATTGAATTCCCGAGCCATCATAACGCAAAGCATAATCCGTGGTGCATCTAAGATACCTCAGAATCTACTTTAGTGCTTCCTAGTGCTCCTTGCCCAAATTGGACGTAAACCTGCTCAAAAAAACCAATGCATAGGAAATGTTTGACCTCGTGCAAGTCATAGCGTACATTAGGCTATCTTCTTATAATAATAAGAAGAAAACTTATATTTTTCTATATTGATAGCAAATATCAATTTTTCAACTTATTTCTTATAGTAATAATGTAACCCCGATTTTCAAACAACAAAAATTTCATGAAAACAAAAACGAAAATGAGATTTTATTTGTAAATAAATTCTCAAAACACGCCATTTTAATTCAAAAAGGGTACCCAAAGATTTTTCCATCCAAACCTCCTTTAGAGACAAAATCAAACTTTTTCACAAAATGGCTGTCCGCTTAAGCGGGATCTCCACTGCTCGAGCGGTAAGACACTTGAGAGATTTTCAATCCAAAAACTAGAAAATCTTCCAAAGTCTCAAAAGTACACCTAAAAATCTTATCTTTGAATAAGGGTTTAAATAAGAAAAATATAGGGACAAAATATTAGTTTGATAAAGAAACTTCTCATTCCAATCTAAAAACTTGGATACCAACGTTTTTATACCATAACCAAGCATTTCAAACTGAGAACTTCCAAACCAAACACGAGCCCACGCCTTATATACAAAAAGCATATGAAGCCATGGCTCTAAGGCCTTACATAACATGCTTTAGAATCCAAAACATAAACACTAGTACATGATCCCATAACAAAAAGGAAAACTAGGAAAAAGTCTTTCGCTTCCTCTGGCTCCTTTGGATCATCCCATGTGATCACAATCACCTGAAAAAGGTTTTCAAATCTCACAACATGAGTCAGAGCTTAATAGGAAACAGACTAACATGAAGTAAAAATAGGATATGCAATCACCTAGTATTGAATGACTCGACTTCACAAGTCTCAAAACGATTTTCCATCCTCAAAATCACACATTTTCATGTAATACAAATAATGTCCAACAGATTAAGAAAACATCAGCAAAACATTATTTTCCACTCGGTTCCCATAACCGACAATGATTCCTATGTACCGACTCTATCGCACCGGGGACAAAAGCAACAATTACAGACTCTCGCCCATTACCTTAGTTCCGGGGCATCCAATGACCTGTTAGGTAATAACAAATTCTATATGAAGTTACAACAACATACGCCTCTCAGTGGGGTAACCACTTCATTTACGGGGATTAACCCGAATGAGCGAAGCATCTATATGTGCAAAGTTTTTAGACCTTTATCAAGGACTAATGGCGGCTCAAATACACATGCACTATCATAACACATCGACAGAATTATTAAAAACACGTAACTCGACTACGATAACGTTTAAAACAGTACATTAATCATGTACAAAACATCCAACGACTTTTTACCACGTCGTCCATAGCCAAGGAAGAACGATTAACATGTTAGGGTTGATATACTAAAAATCATGTTTTTGGTATTTAATTTTATCTTAATAAAATTAGTTTTTTATTTTATGAGAATCTTTATGAGTAATGTATGTATATCATTTGTTTGTTATACATGGATATCCGATATTCTGTATAGTATTTAATCTGGTGTGTAGAGTACGGTTTACACACAGAAGACC
>JAULJZ010047629.1:0-14194 GCA_032270985.1 Heliamphora pulchella
CCCCCCCCCCCCCCCCCCCCCACCCCCCTACCCCTGCCCCTGCCATTTCCCCGACTATTTATCTCCGACCCCGCCCTACTAATAAACAGGGTGGGAGTGGGAGAACACACCCCCGCCCCAAACCCACTCCGTTGCCATCCCTACTCTCTTTACAATTCCTTTGGTATAACTACTCTACCATCCAATATCTCTATATATATAGACTCCACTAGGAGTGCACATGGTCCTGATTGGATCGACTCTTTAATAAACTAAAAATCAGGCTGTTATCAACGGTTCTAGATTTTTTAAAATCGTATCCGAGCCGTTCAAGTAACGGAACCAGACTGAAATTGATCCGTGAAAACGGATCAGTCACGGTTTTTAATGGTTCTATCACTTTAACAAAAATGCATTTTTAAAGTTTCAACAAAAAAGCTTAAGCAAAAATACTTCCAAGTAACATGCATTCTCACCAACAAAACAATGAAAATCTTGAAAAATATGCATTCTCAAGCAAAAAAATTGAATCCAAGCAAAAATGCTTCAGCAAAATACATTCTCATTCCCAAACCAAACCAATGGACTTAATAGAAGCCATATCTGGACAAGATTACCATTATTTGTTATATAGCAAAGAGCTGACTGATTCCGTTGCAGGAGGATCTCCATAGTTTTCTACCTCCCAAAATTCCTGGGGTTAACTTTCCTTTGTATACCTCCAAAATCACATAATTAGTCAATGTAATACTGCAATTTAAGGCAAAGAATGCGAAGGACACAACTAGAACAATCCCCAATTATATCACAAATCTAATCGTAGAATTTGGAGTTTGGACTTATCATATAGATTTTTCCAATTACAATCTATTTTGCTTATTGTTGTATTTTTTATATTTATCTAGCTTGTATGTCAGTTTCCACGTAAGATGGGATTTAGTTTCTCCTCTCGTTTAATCATAGATTGAATATATGACACAAACAAAATACATAATAATACACTCAAATCTTATAACTTCTGAAGTCGTGGTCACAAGCGAATAGTCGGTGAGGCAGCGTGAACTGAGTGAGACGTGGAAGAGGAGGCGAGACAGTTGAAGGGTTGGCGAAGAGGAGGCGGCTAGGCGGTGAGGCGGCGAGGCCGACGACGTGAACTGAGTGACAAAGAGAGGTGTGAATGTCATTCGACTTCGTGAGGCGTGAAACCGTGAGGACTGAGACATGAACTGAGAGAGAGGGACTGAGGGAGCCTGGAGGCGTGAAGAGGGACTTAGGGTTAGGAATTATTAATATATATATATATATATATATATATTATAATTTTTTAATATTAAGCAAGACCGGTGCAGTCAGTTTGGAACCGTGAAATTAAGCCAGAACCGAGAAAAATTTTAATTCGGAATCGAAGTGTGACAAATAAAAATCGAACCGGATCGGACTGTATGGATCGAACTAGATCGAATTATCGAGTTTTTCGATTTTTTGTGCTGCCCTAGACTCCACTGGCTTCACTCCACTACATTTATACCATAAATGACCCATTACACCTATAATTGAAATATCTGCTTTATGATATTTTATGTTTTTTTTTTCGTTCATTATCAGTTACCTACATTTATGTATTTATTCATTTATTACAATAATTTAGTTGCTATTTTAATTTAATAATTGTTACATTATCAATTATTTTAATTTATTATTTTTTTGGTTTAATTATTATTTTAAATTTTAATTAATTTAATTATTTATTATATGTATACATTTTGAGATTTTACACTAGGAATTTATGAATGAAACGTTGTTTCTTGTAGTGATTATACTCTCATGAATATCATCCAACGAATGATGACGTATTCACAAGTTAGCAAAATTGCTAGCAATAATGATGGACATATTGTCCAATTTATTACTTCTGATTTTAATGACCAACTTAAAAGATGATGAAATAATGTTTTGACTCAATCCCAATGCTAGAAAATTATTGCTACTATGAAACTTACAGTCCAAAAAGAAATTAAACAAGAAGAAATTGGTTAGACACATCATGATGATGTTGTTTATACTTTAATGGAAGCCATAATACAAAATTTTATGGGTCCTGTTGTTATTGCTGGAGAGTGTAATTGTGAATTAGTTATGAATTTATGATGTTTAACTATACTTTTTTATCCAAAGTCTTTGTAAGACACGCTGCTAATAGTTCTTTTTGGAAAGAAAAATTTATCTCTGGTTTACCTCATCTATTTGCAGATAGAGTAAGAACCAAAATAAATTCAAAACATGGAGATATTTTTATTCTTTACAATCAACATACTTATGGTCAATTAATCAGTGATTGTGTTATGGAGGGTTTAGCCTTTATGTAATGATTTGAATTTAAAACTCCAACTTAAACGCTAAAAACAGGGTCGTAAAAAATTACGACAATTCTGTAACCATTTTGCTTATCAAGTCCAAATCGTTGGTTTGGTGTTTTGAATTTTGGAATCCAAGATTAATAGGACAATCGAACATAGTGGATTCAGTTTTTCGAAAGAAGCTCTCAGGTCTGTCACCGCTCGAGCGAGCTTATACATAGGAAGGTCTCGAGTTTGCGACCGCTCGAGTGGCCACCGCAAAATAGTTTGCGGCGCTATGATTTGTTTTAAATCTAGGAGCTCATATATAAGGGTTTTATGTTTCATAAAACTAGAGAGAGGTCGTCTATACACTTAGAGAGGCTCAGGTTAAAGGTCGTCTATACACTTAGAGAGACTCAGGTTAGAGGCTAGGGAGAGTATATATAAAGAGAGAAAAATGCTCAAGTTTGAGGCCATAGACAATGTATGAGTGAAAGAGTGAAACTTGTATTTCATATTGAAATATAGTGGATTATTTCTTATTTACCGTTGAGATAGGTAGTCAATCGAACTACATAAATTCTCGTGTTTTATGGGTGTTCTTGATCTGTGTTGATAGTAGCCTACACTCCTGTTTTTGCTCCGTATGAAATTTGTGCGCATTAAGGCCCAACAACTAATATCATAGCGAGATTAAAGGCTTGGTCACAAGACTGCAGTAGAGATGGTGAACATGAAATATGAAGTCAAGAAATGTACCGGAAAGAATAACTTCTCCCTGTGGCATAGACGGATGAAGAATCAGCTAATCCAGTAAGGGGTTTCCCAGGAGTTACTCGGCAAGGCAAGAAAGCCAGAGAAGATGACCGATGACGATTAGGAGGACATTGATTCCAATGCCGCGAGTTCGATTGGTTGAATCTACAAGACGAGGTTATTCACAACATGTTTAATGTGAAGACAATGCACAAGATCTAGCAAAATCTGAAAGGTCTCTACATGAATAAAAATTTGGCCAATAAGTTGTACGTGAAGAAGCAACTGTATAGACTATAGATAAGGGAAGGTACAAACCTTTTGAAACATCTCAACGTGTTTAATATGCTCATTACACAGTCATTCGGGTTTGAAGTAAAGGTTGATGATGAGGATAAGGCGATACTCCTGTTGGCATCACTTCCAACATTCTAAGATCATTTGGTAACGACTGATGTTCGAGAAGGATACTCTCGAACTTGAAGAGGTCACTGGTGCTCTTTTTTCACATGAAAAGATGAAGAGGGGTGGTGAATCAGGTGCAAATGAACTGTTGTTGGCTAAGTCTGAGTCAAGTAGAGGAAGGAGTAGATCTAGTGAGAAGAGTTCCAATAAAGGGAGATCTCGGTCCAAATTACGTGCAAGAAAACATGAGATTGCCAGAAAATTGGTCACTTTAAGAGCTAGTGCCAAGAATTGAAGCACCACTTGGAAGACAAGAAGTTTGGAAAAGCGTATGTAGAATCTGTCAATTTTGCCGAAGAATCGTCGGATAGTAAGGTAGACGGGGATGCACTTTCAGTTTCTTAAGATTTTGATTTTCTGTCAAAGTCATGGATATTAAATTCATGATACTCATACCATATGTGTCCAGTTAAAGAATAGTTTGACTCGTATAAGTTTTGCAACGAGGGTATTCTTCTAATGAAAAATGACTTATTGTGTTAGTCAATTGGAATAGGTACAGTCAAAATCAAGATGTTTGACTGGGTTGTAAGAACTTTGGAGAATGTCAGGCATGTTTCAAGATTAAAGAAAAATTTGATTTATTTGAAAACATTAGATTCTCTAGGTTATGAGTTCACAGCGAAAAGTGGAGCAATGAAGATTAGCAAAGGGGCTATGATAATCATGAAATGAGAGAATGTAGAAGGTCTCTACAGATTGATAGGGGACACGGTGGTAGGTGGAGTTATCGCTACCACACAAGCAGAATCTAGTAGGGACGGCACGAGACACAGACATTTGGAGCTTAGTCAGGTTGACAAGCAGAGTATGTTGGAAATTCAAAACAAGAGTGCAGCAATTAATGTGGAATTTTGTCAGAAAAGTTTACCCAGAAAATCAGGTGATAGTGGTTCAAATCAACAGTAGCAAAATCAGTGCAGTGAAAAACCTTCAGGTCACAAGAAAGCTACAGGCAGATTAGGCAAAGATCAGAAGCAAGTAGTAGCGTCAAAAAAGGTAGAGTTACCACAGAAAGCTGAGACTTGTGAGTTTGGAAGATTGTCCAAGAACAAGAGGCCGACTGATTGCAATAAGGTCAAGTTTAAGTATGACTTGAATTTAGTCCAAGTTCATTCAGATTGATAAACAAAGAAGGTGGAGCACCCATGCCCATGAATGGGGTGCAGGACGAGGCAATCAAAAAATCTTCAAGATGGTGATGGTTCAGAAATTCGAGCTAATATGGAGATTGTTGGATTGGTGTCTCGAATTTTGGAATCCACGATCGGTAGGACAATCGGACATAGTGGATTTAGTTTTTTGAAGGAAGCTCTCGGGTCTGTGAACGCTCAAGCAAGCAGGAGTCCACTCGAACAGACTTATAAATAGGAAGGTCTCGAGTTTGTGACCACTAAAGCGGTCAAGGGTTCGCTCGAACGGCTAGCCGTAGAACAGTTTGCGGCGTTAGAGGTTGTTTTAAACCTCGGAGTTTCATATATAATGGTTTTATGTTTCATAAAACTAAAGAGAGACCAGTTAGAGAGAGGTCGTTTATACATTCAGTGAGGCTTAGATTAGAGGTTAGGGAGAGTTTGGAGAATGTATAGAGAGAGAAAGAGGCTCAAGTTTGATGCCATAGACATTGCGTGAGTGAAAGAGTGAAACTTATATTCCATATTGACATATAGTAGATTATTTCTTCTTTTTCGTAGAAGTAGGCAGTCAGCCGAATCATGTTCTTGTTCTCTATTTGATCTGTCTTGATCGTAGTCTATGCTCTTGTTTTCGCTGCATAGGGAATTTGTGCGCGTTAAATCCCAACGCAAAATTATCGTAAATCTCTCAAATCTTATTAACATAAGTTTTCTATAGGACATTATTCTAATATATGCTAAGTTAAAAAGAAAATTAATGCAATTATTCAAGATGAAGAATTAAACTATCAACTTTATAAAATTCTTTTAAAATCCTCTAACAAAGAACATTTTGAACTTGAAAGTTCTTCTGTTACTCCCAATCGTCATCAAATTAATGACGACACTTCTTCTTCATCAAATAATAATCATGGTGGTTGCTTTCAATCATATATAGCAAAAAAAGATTATTATAAGTGAATATTAGCAATGAATGGATTACATATTAATGAAATCAACAAAAAACAAAAAATGATTCTTGATTGTATAGATCAAATTCCTGATGCTCATGCTAGAAGACAAGCAATTGAAAAATTCTTAGGCTTTCAAGGAGAACCTAAAATGCCAACAACAACAAATCTATATTCTCTTTATAAAATAATGGCCTCCACATTTGCACCTACTCGAAATACCACAATAGCTGATATTAAAATTGAGATTAATTCTCTTAAGTGAGAACTTTCTAATTTTCGGGAAATATTTAATATTGAAATTATATTTGTTAAAGAAAGAATTTACAAATTATAAAAGGAAAAATAATCCAATAATTCGGGATGATTCTCCTAAAGACTCATCTCCAGATGATTATCTCATACTTCTTGATCAAATCACATATAGAAAATGGTATGTTCAAGTTATACTTGTTATTAATCAAGAATTCATCTTAGACACCATTGCTCTTATTTATAGTGGCGATGATTTAAATTGTATTTAAGAATAATTAATTTTCATTCGATATTTTGAAAAAATCACTCAATCTTTGAGTGCCGCCAAAATAATAAACTCGAAATATGCTATAAGTTATCTAATGCCTGTATATGTTATAATGGCATATGTTTGTCTACTATTTTTATTTTAATAAAAAAAACTCACTCAACATGCTATTTGAGGAACACCCTTTCATAAAAAAAATGAACGTAAAAAATTTAATTAATCAAGTAATTATAGGTATATAGTTCAAATACATTTTATATTAATATTTTATTTTGTAAAATTGTTAATATTCAGTCATATGGTGTAGTAAAACTCATAAATTTATAAATTATAGCTATAATAAATTCATTATTACGAGAAATTATTTACATGCAGAGAATATCAATCAGCATGTTGATATGGTGTTTGGTATTGAGAAACGTATTGAAAGAGAATTGAATTTTGATAGACAATATATGGCCGGTAATCAAGGATCAATTTTTTAGTAACGTACGAAATGTATCAGCAAATATTCAATATAATTCTACAAAATCTAGTTTTGTTCAAGTAACGTATTCTATGTTGGGGCTAAAAATTAAAATCCTTAGATTTTGTGCATGATTTAAGTCAAAAACAATACGGAGAGGTAAGTGCCTAAACAGATTTCAGATTAAATTTTTTTGATATCAAACAATTAAAAATAAAACTCCATATAACTCCCAAAATTAGTTTAGAATTATACTTTTCGAAATCTATGTCTATTAATTACGTTTACTGCAATAAACTTTAGTCAATAAGTCGCCGCAATTTTTGATTAGAAGCCAAATCTCCAAGTCAAGCCTTCTGTTGTATGGACTTTGATCAAAGTATGGACAAATCTATCGTGTTCTTCAAAATCTATCTAGCCACATATTCTTTGCTTTTTGCAATACGTGAAAATCCTAGACTGATTATGAATCATCTGGTGACTTGGGTTTTATAACAGCATATAAATATGTTACAATAGGGAGCTGTGGAGTAAATAAGATATGAGCCCCTAATGTAATTATGAAATCCTACCTCAACCCATAAGTAATTTTATAAAAACATAAATTATAATTCATGCCACTAAAGATTTATAATTACACTCCCAGTCTTATCTTCAAAATTAAAATATTCGAGCTCATATTATTAAATACTTATTTATTCTCTTCATATTAATATTACAGATACCCACCGATTAAATTAAATTACTAACAATTATATTTAATTGGCGTATTCGAAAAATTTTTATGACCTTCCGCTTAACTTATTCAACAAACTAGATTATAAAATTCACCTGCAGGGTTTGGCTCGATTAAAACTTATAAGCTTCTTGTAAGTTTATTATCTAAATTTACACATACATAATAAGTATGTATTGGTTGGTTACACCACATCAACATGCTAGTGTGGCATTCCCTACCCACTTAACATTCGTTTGGCTTGAAATATTTCGGGGAGAAGTGAAGGATTTAAAAGAAAAAAATTAGTTGTAATATAGTTTGAATTATTTTTTAGAAGGGGAAGGAAAGTAGATGGAAGGAAAGTGAGGGGAGAAATGACATACTTTTAAGAGGTTTTCTATCCCTCTAAAATTGAGAGAAAATACAGGAGAATTGAAAAAATAGATATTTTTATTTTTATAATATCAATTATAGCATTTTATGTTTATATTGAAAATAATAATTTAAAGTAATATGAAAAGGTTATAAATGTAAATAAGTATTAAACACCACTATTTTCTTTATTAATTACTAGCATATTCGGCACACGCACGCAATGCGTGTGTAATTCGAATGAATTTAAATTAAAAAAGAAAAATTGTCCAGCAATATCAACAACTCGTTAAGCCACATCGCTCGAAAAATTCGTGAAGAGGAGCAAACATTTATTTTTCATTTCCTACGATTTTCTCTGTAACTAAATAAAAAATGTAAAAAGATAAAGAGTGCATGAGAGATATTTAGCCTTATTTGAGTTGAAAGTCACATATTTGTAGTAGTTATTATTGCCTTCTTTAATAAGGTGGCAGTTAAATTAGGAATAATATTGAAATTATAAAATATGTGTCAGGATTTCATTGTAAAAGCCAGAATCTTTAGAGATTTTAATTTGGTATTTTTTGGCCAAGGCAGAGTTTAGGGGAAAGCAAAAAAGCGACAACTTGCCCAACACGACCATACCCAACCCCAACTTTTTGCTAAACGGTCGGATAGATATTTGGATTAGAACGCAAACGGATGGAAAAAATGTAATTAAATCAGGTTGCGGGTCGAAATCGGGTGATGCTCCAAAATTTGCAACAACCCGACCCAACCAGAATATACATATGCGAAATACATACACCTTGCCTCTTACTCTCTTAACAGCCTCACACTTTACTTACCTTAGTCCCTAAATTAGTAAATCCCAAATTCCCAATCACACGGCGCCTCACAGTCTCACAGAGCCTTCGACTGTCCCTCTCTCTGTCTGCAGTGCCTCCAACGGTCTCTCTATCTGCGGTGCCTCTGACTCACTCTCTCTCTCTCTCTCTCTCTCTCTCTCTCTCTCTCTCAAACGGCAAAGTGCGAAGTGCGACTGAGAAATGGAATGCCGAACCCTAATCGATTAAGCGACTGGGAAGTGCTTAGTGTTTTCAGCAATATTGAACCCGCCAACCCGACCGAATCAACCTGCCAAACCAAACCACTGTTTCGGACGGTTTTAAAACCATGGGCTGGTGACAATGGTTTGCAAAATGTATCACCCGACTTTTTCGGTTTGGTCAGCGGGTGAGGCTGAAATCCGATCCGAACCGACCCGTGCACTATCCTAGCGTAGTTATAAAAATAGCAATCTTGGCAAATTTTTAGCTAACAATGA
This sequence comes from Heliamphora pulchella, assembly GCA_032270985.1. Classification (NCBI taxonomy): domain Eukaryota; kingdom Viridiplantae; phylum Streptophyta; class Magnoliopsida; order Ericales; family Sarraceniaceae; genus Heliamphora; species Heliamphora pulchella. Next base: position 9,014 of record JAULJZ010047629.1, read on the forward strand.
ACTTTTTCAAAGTAACGGTTCTCTATGATATGCAGTTCATTCATATAAACAAATTAGCCTTTTTCAGTTTTTATTGGAGTGCAGGACATCGCAAGTCTATTGCAATGTCAGATTAACCACTCATCACATGATTGTGGAGTTAAATTTCCAATTTTATAAAGATCACTAAGACACTCGATTCCCTATTTGGGCAAACGTTGTTTATTAGCTTGTTAGTTTATTTTTGCTTATTTTAGCTTAAACACTATAGAATTTGGCTCATTGACTTATTTTTTCTTATTTTCGTTTTTTCTAAACTTTTTATTTTTTGATTGAAACTTTTTACATTTCTGGCTCGTCTCAACGAAAGGAATCTGAAAGTATATAATAGTTTAACTAAATGATGAAAAAAGTATTGGTGTGATGTCTGGAATTATTTTGGTAAGAAAAACCCAGTTTTGGAGTTGACCGCTCGAGCGGTCTTTTCACTGCTCGAGCGGTGGTGCCTGTAGGTGGAGATACTGAGATTTGTAAAAGACCGTCCGAGAGACCGCTCATGTAATAACTCGTATCATGACAATTAATAAAAACAAAACACGTGTCACTCTTTAGAATAAAATAATATTTGACGAATTGTTATAAGAATAAGTAAATAATAATATATTAGAAGAAAATATTTAAATAAAATTCCTAATAAAACATTATACTTAATTTTAAAATTGACACTAAAAAACATACATCAAATTAAATTTTAGAGAATCAAATATCGAGATAAAAATTTATTATATCATTAAAAATTTTTTATCCAAATTCTAATTTCACGATGATTCATAAAATAATATTAAAAATTTATACCAAATTTTTTAAATTTTTCTAAATTAAAAATTTTACATCAAAAATTTTATGATGTATAATATTTCAACTCACCGTACACTTGCCACGCTAAGACCCTGTATAAACAGGCTTAGTACATGTTATGGGACACCTGTCACCAAAATTTTCTGTAAATACCAATTTACGCCGCAGGTGTGCTCACCCGCAGCTGAGAAAACACAAAAACGCTGCTTTACACACACACACACATATATCTACATAATATCTCCTCACAGAAGCTTTCAGCTTCTTCCCCAAAGCTGAAACTTTTCCCCCACGACGCAGCCCCGCAACCAACTCCACCGCACCACCAACTGCCGCCGCCGCATTCCACTCTCGGTCTCCGTCCACCAACGCCGGCGCCACACCTCTACTCCGGCAGCCCCAACCCCGGCGACGACGACCCGCCGGCAACATTGCCGGTCTCTTTCTCTCCCTGTTATTCTCTCTCTGTCTCTCTCTTTGCTCTCTCTATCATCTCTCTCTCTCTCTCTCTCTCTACTCTCACGGAGTCACCGCACCACCACCACCCGAACCACACACCACCACCCTACATCACCACCACCCAGCCTCACCAAACCTTTTTTATTTTTGCTCTGTAATATTTTCATGGTAGAGTCTAGGTATGATCCATCCAAGAAGGGAGAAAAATAAGTGGAAGTATGCTTCAGTGAAGTTTGGGAAGGTCACCCTTGACTGACCACAGTTTTTCATGGAGGAGCATGTGTAATTATTGTGAGTAGTGTGTGTGTGATTTGTTTGTGTGTTTGTTGTAATTTTTGGTTGGGACCCGTTTGTTTGTTAAATTTTAATTTTTTAAATTAAAAAATTAAACGATAAAATAATAATAATAATAACAATAATAATAAAGGATTTTATTAATCTAAGACTAACTTAATTGATTTTTTTATATGCCTTAAAATATAAATTTTGTTAAGCCAAGTTTTAACTAAAATAAGAATTTCAAAATTAAAGATTTTAGAATTAAATAAGTTTACTTACTTTTTTAAAATTTTAGTTAAACCAAATTTCTAACTAAAGTAAGTTAAAATGAGATTTTAAGTTAAATCTACTGTATTTCTCTTTTTCAAAGGTACTTTCGAGTGTTTAATTAAAAATTTAAGAATTTACGAATTTACTAAGATTAACAAAAGAAAAATACTTATTAGCTAAGTTAAGCATGCATGGTTCAGAGAGACTAGTATCCCACTTACGTGTAGGCTTGTTTTCTTGTTAGGCATCGAGATTTTATCACCAGATGATTAGGAAGTGTGATCGATGATGAAGAAATAGTCTTGTTACTCTTAAGTCAATATGAGAGTGCTTAAGTATTATTTTGAAAAAAATTGCATGAATTATATTTTAAATTTGCTTTATATCATATTTTGAAGTATGAAAAATTGTGATAGTATGATCTTTTATTCAAATGCCATGATATTTCTAAATATGCTATATGCACCTTTTGAAAAGCATGCATTTGTGATATAAACGTTTTGACAAATGTTATCGATATTATGAGATATTGTTCCAAAGTGCCAAGTTATAAGAGCTTTCGGTCATTTATATCTCGTTATGGGAGATTGCCCAATTGTGGATGTTGGTTCTCCCTATAGGGGAGATTTTCCGTCAAGGGGGGATTTTTGCCTTAAAGGCTTTGCGGGCTAAGTCCCGAATAGCACATACCACTCGTGCTTGGTGGAGAGTGGTCCTCATTCCATCACGTTGCTATTCGTGCATTGAGAATTGAGGTTATGGTACCGTCGAAACTCCCGATCGTGAGGTGAACGACTACTTAGTTACTGTTGGGTATAAATTGTGAAGAAGACAGTTTCACTTTGAATTGTGGCGGTTATGCCAAAAACTTTATTTTTAAATTATGTGACAGAGAATTCAATGAACCGTGGCTGTTGAACCTAAAAGATACTATTAAAAAGTTTGAGCATGATACTTTTGAAAATGGCTGAGAATGTTATTTATGAGATTTTTGTGACGAGTAAATGTAGTACTTTTATATCTCTCATGAAAATCATGAACTTTTGAATGAAATGACTGTTTTCTATTTTAATCATTATAATACTAAGTGCACTATCCTGTAACATTTGTGGTTGCAGATTACAGGGATGACTAGAGTTGGTCCACTACAATCGTCAGGTTCATAATCCCAGGCTCGTAGTTAAATTGGAATTTTTGTTTTAATCTTTTTGTAAAAAGACCATAAATATGAAGTTTTATTTTATAAAATATACATTGGTTTGGGAGTATGGGAGTATAGAATAGCGTATTTGTAGCATGTACAGTTACTTTAGTCCCTATAAATAAATCATTTCAGTTTGATACTCTTGTGATTGATATAAATAATATCAATTTTTGATCCCTAGAGTGAGGGTGTGACAGCTCAAGCGGTCTATCCGATGGTCGTCTGTTTTAAGGCGATTAGGGTTAAGTTTTAACCTAGGGACCTTACTATATAAGGGTTTTATGTTTATAGAAATCTTAGTAGAAGTCTAATACTCAAGAGAGACTCATAAAGAGGCTAGAGAGAGTATAGAGAGACGACGAGAGGCTCAAGTTTGAGACCATAAGCAGTGATTATGAGGTTCAGAGTGAAACCTGTATTCCATATTTATTTAATAGTGGATTGTTTCTTCTCCCGTGGAGACAGGCAGCCAGCCTAATGACGTAATTTCTCGTGTTCTTGTGGATGTTTTTATTTTCTATTTGATTTGTGTGGATTGTAGCATACGTTCATGTTTTCGCTGCGTTAGGGGATTTGTGCACGTTAAATCTCAACAACTGGTATCAGAGCAGGTTAAAGGCTTTGTCACAAGACTGCAGTAGAGATGACGAACAACAGGTATGAAGTCGAAAAGTTTACCGGTAAGAATAACTTCTCCCTGTGGTAGAGGCGGATGAAAAATCTGTTAACCCAGTAAGGAGTACCCAAGGCGTTACTCGACAAGGCAAAAAAACTAGAGAAGATGACTGATGACGATTGAGATGACCTTGATTGCAAAGCTGCGAGTTCGATTAGGTTGAATCTAGGAGACGAAGTTATTCATAATGTGCTCGATGTAGAGACAGTCCATGAGATCTTGCAGAAGCTAAAAGATCTCTACATGAAGAAGAATATGACCAACAAGATGTACGTGAAGAAACAACTGTATGGACTGTAGATGCGAGAAGGTACAAAATTATTGGAACACTTGAATACGTACAATATGCTCGTTACACAGTTATCTGATTTTTGAGTAAAGGTTGATGATGAGGATAAGGCAATCCTACTCCTAGCGTCGCTTCCAACGTTCTATGATCATCTGGTGATAACTTTGATGTACGGAAAGGACACTCTAGAGTTGGAAGAGGTCACCTGGGCTCTTTTGTAGCATAAGAAGATGAAGAAGGACAACGAATCTAATACAGAAGGTGTGCTGATGGCTAAGTCTGAGTCAAGCAGAGAAAGGGGTAGATCAGGTGAACAAGGTTCCAACAGTGGCAGATCTCGGTCCAAGTCACGTGCAAGAAGAGATGTGGAGTGCTTCTATTGCCACAAAACTCGTTGTTACAAGAGCCAGTGCCAAGAATTGAAGTAGCATTTGGAGGAAAAGAAGAAGGGTAAAGGGACTGCAGAAACCGTCAGTTTTGTTGAAGAATCATCAGACGGTAACTTAGAAGGTGAAGTACTCTTAATTTTCTCAGATTTAAGCTTTCTGTGAGAATCATGAATTTTAAATTCAGGATGTTCATACCATATGTGTCCAGTCACAAAATATTTTCATTCATATAAGTCTTGCAACGGGAGTACAGTTCTAAGGGGAAATGACTCAGTGTGTTGGTCAGTTAGAATTGGTACGGTCAAAATTAGAATCCTTGACGGGATTGTAAGAACTTTGAAGAATGTCAGGTATGTTCCGGGATTAAAGAAAAATCTGATTTCTTTAAGAATATTAGATTCTCTAGGCTATGAGTTCACAAGAAAAGGTTGAGCAATGAAGATCTGCAAATGATCCTCAGTTATCATGAAAGGGCAGAAAGTGGATGGACTCTACAGATTGGTAGGGGACAAGGTGATAGGTGGAGCTACCACTATCACACGGACTGATTCCAGCATGGACAACACGAGACACAAACATTTGGGACTTGATTAGGTTGACGAGCAGAGTATGTCAAAAAGTCATAAGAAAAGTGCAATAGTCAAGGTGGAGTTCAGTCAGAAAAGCTCACCCAGAATAACGGGTGATGGTGGTTCAAGTCAACAGCAATAGGAGCGGTCAAGTTGAGAACTTTCATCTCACAAGAAAGCTACAGATAGCACCTGAATGATCCAGGAGC
>JAULJZ010047650.1:0-14193 GCA_032270985.1 Heliamphora pulchella
ATTTCAATAAAAAAAAAACTATCATAACATTAGTTCCAATAATTTAGCTATTTTTTTTTATTAAAAAAAGAATAAATTTTCTAAATCCAAAACTTTTAAACATATCTAACACCAGTTTTAAATTTAATTAATTTACTTGCTAAGTACAAGATATAGGAATTAGGTGTACGAGTATTTGTCGATAAATCAAAAAACTTTGTAAGTTTTTTTAGCCTCAAAGTGTGAATATTTTTTTCTTAAAATTTTGAATTTATAAAAAATAAAAATACACATGTAAATCAATTATTTATTATTGATTACTTCATTCCATATATAACAACTTGACTTTTTAATAAATATTTTCATATCCATCAAATTCCTTAATTGACATAATTAATATGGTAACATCCATTAAATTTTTTTATTTATGATATTTTTATGACCTTAAATTATAGAAGAAAGTATATATAAAATAATAAAAAATTATAATAACATTTATTTTTATTAATTTTTGTCATCATTATATAAATGTTTTCAAATTACATTTTAAATTGTAATTTTAACGAATCTATAGATACATAGGTTAAAAAAATAAAGCTTATTTCATATACACATACTATATTTATATAAATATATTTACATTAGTGATTATTTAATAATTTACTTATTTGAAGATAAAATAAAAATTTGATTGACTAATTTTTTAAAAGTTATTTAACAAAGAAAGTTCAAGTAAATTAAATTAAATTAACTTTTGAATTTAATAATTTTTATTTATTATTGCGGCTAGCCACCTAGACAGTTAATAAATAATTTAAATTAAAAACTTAATAATATCTAACATACTTTATATAGACAAGATTAGATATTTCAAAAATTGATTCATATAGTGCTCAATAGTTTAAAATTTTATTAAAAAATTAATTTTATATATTTACATATATTCGTATTATTTTAAAAATGAAACATAATTGGTTCTTATAACTTAAAAAATCAAATAATTCACCCAAAAAATAATTTATAAAAATACTATTTTAATAAGGTTAACAATTTAAAAGACAGGTTAATAATTTAAAAGGCATATCCGTGCTCATAGCTAGTTTACTTTCATAAAATTTTAATTTATAATAAAAAAAGGTGAAAGATTAAATTTTAATTTGTAATAAAAAAGGTGAAAGGTTAGAGAGGTGCCCAACATACACCACCTAGACCCGAAGGATCACCGACAACCGACGATATAACAGCATCTTTCATCTTTGGTAGTGTCCGCGTTACTCTCTCTCTCTCTCGATTCGCAGAGCTTGACATTGCGTTTTTCATCTTTCATCTCTCCAGCGATCAGCCTATGTAAAGGTTAGTTCGATCTGTGTTTTGTTGCATTTGTCTTCATACAAAAAATCCTCTCTTTTCTGTGTAATTTTGTCATTAATCTTGTTTATATCGTCATTAGCACATGCAATTTGATCTGATCTGAACTTGACATACCTCAAGATTTGTTCTTGAAAGTTGTATTGATTTTCTCTCTCTTTTTTTTAATACCCTCATTACCTTATGCAATTTGATCTTATCATACCTCTAGATTTGTTCTTCAAAGTTTGTATTGATTATCTTTTTGTTTTTTTCATTCATGTTCTGATCTGGGTGTTCCAGATCTGACGTAAAATCGCCGGAAGACTCGTCGAAATGGATTTCTTTGATAAATTCAAGATCTGGGTTTTGTTCGTTTGCTTGATATTTCAAGTGGGTCATGGATTTTACCTTCCCGGTAGTTACCCCCACAAATATGGTGTTGGCGATACGTTATCTGTCAAAGTGAATTCACTGACTTCAATTGATACCGAAATACCCTTTAGCTATTATAGTTTGCCCTTTTGTAAGCCCCAGGAGGGTGTGAAGGACAGTGCCGAAAATCTCGGTGAGCTCCTCGTGGGAGATAGGATTGAGAATTCGCCGTATCAGTTTAAAATGTACACCAATGAGACACAGATCTTTCTCTGCAAAACCAGCCCTTTGTCTGCTAATGAGTTTAAGATCTTGAAGAAGAGGATTGATGACATGTATCAGGTCAATTTGATTCTTGACAATTTGCCCGCGATTCGGTATACCAGGAAAGATGCATATTTTATGCGGTGGACGGGGTACCCCGTTGGAGTTAAGGTTCAAGATTTGTATTATGTGTTTAACCATTTGAAATTCACGGTTCTCGTTCACAAGTATGAGGAGACCAATGTGGCCCGAGTGATGGGTACTGGGGATGCCGCGGAGGTGATCCCAACGGTTGGGAACCCTGGATCGGAGGTGCCAGGTTATATGGTTGTTGGGTTCGAGGTGATCCCATGTAGTTTCCAACACGATGCCAAATCTTCCAACAACTTGAAAATGTACGATAAATACCCGTCTGCAATTGAGTGTGATCCAGGCGCTGTGGCTATGGCTGTTAAGGAAGGCGAGCCTATGGCCTTTACTTATGAAGTTGCTTTTGTAGAGAGCGATATCAAATGGCCATCAAGATGGGATGCTTATTTGAAAATGGAAGGAGCAAAAGTCCACTGGTTCTCAATTCTTAATTCTCTTATGGTTATTACCTTCTTGGCTGGAATTGTCCTTGTGATCTTCCTGAGGACAGTGAGGCGTGACCTGACCCGTTACGAGGAGCTTGACAAGGAGGCTCAAGCTCAGATGAACGAGGAGTTATCGGGGTGGAAACTTGTTGTGGGTGATGTTTTTCGTGCTCCAACTGTTCCTTCACTTCTGTGTGTAATGGTTGGAGACGGAGTTCAGATTCTTGGAATGGCTATTGTGACGATATTGTTTGCTGCACTTGGATTCATGTCGCCAGCTTCTCGTGGCACACTTCTTACTGGTATGCTATTTATCTACATGATTCTTGGAATTGCAGCGGGTTATGTTGCTGTTCGTCTTTGGAGGACAATTGGCTGTGGCGACAAAAAAGGATGGGTTTCGGTTTCTTGGAGGGCTGCTTGTTTCTTCCCCGGTATTTCTTTCCTCATTCTAATCACTTTGAATTTCTTATTGTGGGGTAGTCACAGCACAGGGGCCATTCCATTTTCTCTGTTTGTAATACTCATTTTGCTCTGGTTTTGCGTCGCGGTTCCCCTTACCTTATTTGGCGGGTACCTTGGGGCAAAGGCACCTCATATCGAGTACCCTGTACGAACCAACCAGATCCCTCGGGAGATCCCACCTCAAAAATACCCATCTTGGCTTTTAGTTCTTGGGGCTGGAACTCTTCCATTTGGCACACTTTTTATCGAGCTCTTCTTCATCATGTCCAGTATTTGGATGGGCCGAGTTTACTATGTGTTTGGATTTCTCTTTATCGTTCTGATCCTTCTAGTGGTTGTTTGTGCCGAGGTTTCTCTTGTCCTAACCTATATGCACCTTTGTGTGGAGGACTGGAAATGGTGGTGGAAGTCCTTCTTTGCTTCTGCTTCGGTTGCCCTATACATCTTCCTCTACTCCATAAACTATCTTGTATTCGATCTTAAGAGTTTGAGTGGACCTGTTTCTGCCACTCTTTATTTGGGATACTCACTTTTCATGGTTTTAGCAATCATGCTTGCCTCGGGCACAGCTGGCTTCCTTTCTTCGTTCTGGTTTGTGCACTACTTGTTCTCCTCGGTGAAGCTGGATTAGAAATTCCACCAACTCAACGATATGGTTGTTTGGAGGGGAGTGGGCAGATCATCATAGATGGGAGAATGAACACATCTTCTAGCTGTTTCTTACACACGTTACGTGTCTTTGTTATTTGCTAGGAAACTCGTGTAAGGTAATAAGAATATTCTCGTGCAGTTTTGCTTTATTCTTTTTTAGTTTTGCTATTATTGCACAATACTGAAAGTAAGCATTTGGTCAATGGTAGATGTGATATGGATTTTTCAACATGTACTTTATTGTTTAGATTGATATGGATTGGTGTGGGAACACTTAGATTTTCTTAAATTTACGATTGTTTGTGGAATTATGTTGGCTGGCATGAATTGATTTTCTTCACAATTAAGCATATCTTCAGAGGTGAAAAATCAAAGTGCAGACCACCTAGCAAACCTGGGAAGTGAACAAGATGAGCCTTAGCTTGTTTGTGATTCTCCTCTCCTTTTTGGTAGAGCAATTCCTTTGGGATGATGCCATGGTACTGTTTATTTTAGGGACTAACTTGTTTTGTTGTTTGTTTTCTTTCCGTAGCACCCAAATAAAAGAATTGTTTTTCTTTAGGTTATTCTCATTGTGTTGGTGTTTGCATGAAGCCGGAATATTGGAATCAGTGGCTAGTTGTTTAGCTTAAAACATTTACTTACATTATTCAGACCAAGCTTTTGAAAACCAGACCAAACCAGCTGGCTCGGCCAGTTGAACCGCTAACCGGTACGACTTCCGGTCCAAATGAATCCACCATACTGTTCAGCTGGAAAAACTGCCTTTTTTTCACAAAACTGTTGAAACCCACGGTTTAATTTTGTCCACCCAATTGGACCGGTCACATGTTAGATGAACCAGCCGGTTCTCTCACATCCTAATACCTGGAGACGAAATTGTCTCTTGTGTTTTGCATCTTCAGAGTTTCTACATCTTTGCTATTAGGTTACGGCCAGGCGAGACGGCCAGGCGAGAAGCAACCCTTTAGGCATATAGAGAAGGAAACGTGATGCCTCTAGCGACGGCGAGACGGTTCCGCTTCCAGCCATGTATATCATCTTCATCGCTCAGCCCATGGGTATCTGTGTGTGTGTGTGTGTGAAAATCTGAGAGGTGACTCTGATAGAAAAGGAGTAATGTGAAATTGTGAATTTGAACCTGCTTGGTTTCTCAGCCAATTGATTGTTCATTTTGTTAATTTTTTTATTAATAATTACAAGACTTGGTTGAGGCTACTCTCTTGAACAGTTGTTTGTGTGCAACTGTGGTATGTGTATTTTCACATTGTGTATTCACAGTAGGCTGCAATTTTTAATGACCTATTCTTTCGATCTCTTTTTCGGTTTGCTCACAGGTTTGGTTTTTTCAAAATATTGATTCAGACAATCAATGATATTAATGGCTGGGCTATTTCGGGATACTGCCCAAACAACACCATAAAGTTTCAGTCTCTCCGAGTGGTCTGTTAGGTTAATTTTCTTAAGAATGGGAGCATGTTTCCTGAAAGGTTGTAGTTCCTTAAGAGCCATTCAGACACTGCCAAAATAGTGCTTTTTTATAGGAACCTTTCTTCTTTTTTATTTCATATTTTAGTGGGGTGCACACGAATCGGATTAGTCTAATTTTAAGCAAATTCAAGAACCAAATTTTTAGTAACGATTCTAAAAATTTTGAAAACGATACCGAACCGTTGTAGTTGTGGAACCGAACCAGAACCAATATGTAAAAGTAGTTCGGTTCTGGTTCTTGTTCTTGTTCTTGTTCTTCATTCTTAAGACTCAAAACAATCGATTTTATCAAATACATAATCCAATCAAGGTTAGCTTTAACTGTTGTTCAGAAGTTTGAAATTGGAGGTATGCGCATGTTTAGTGAATCGGTAGTTGATCACAATAAAAATGAACAATTCTTTTGCCAAAACCCCCATTTCCTAATGATGCATTAATAATTAAATATTTAATTTCTTTTGTATTAAGATGCGATAATTGCAATTTTATTTTAATTTTTTAGTCTAAACTGTTTATGTTTTTTTGTATATTTGTTTGAACTAAAATTGTTATAGTGACTTTAAACAAAATAAAGAATGTAAAAGAATAATATATATACTTTTACAAAAAAAAAAAAAAGGATTTGGTTTGGATTGGACCAATTTTTTTAATAAAAGTTGGGAATCAAATCGTATATAACGGTTCTAAAAAAATAAAAACTAAAATCAGATCATTTTAATAAAAGTTTAGAATCGAATCGTTTATAACGGTTTTAAAAAATTAAGAACTAAAATCAGATCGTTTTAATATAGAATTAGATCAAATGATTCAAACCAGTCTGAACCGTTTTACCTGTTTTTCTAAACTTTTTGTGCACCTCTAGATTTTAGGTGATTATTTGGGAACAAGAATTGCTCGTCATGCATTGTTTTGTCTGTATGCCAAAATAGTGCCTTTTATAGGAATCTTTCTTCCTTTTTATTTCAAATTTTAGGTAATTATTTGGGAACAAGATTTGCTCGTCGTGCATTGTTTTGTTGTAAGGCTCGACGGTCTATTTTTATTTATCTAAATTGTTTATTTTGTAGATTGTTATATATAAATTATTTATTAAAAAATTAATTTTATCGTATATTATTAAGTATCTAAATAATTATATTTATTTTAATAAAAAATGAAGGATAAATAGATTGTACCATCATTTCACTGTAAATAGAAAAGGCACAAAACTAACTCAACAATTCAATTTTTTGATGAATTTGATTCAGACATAGAACAACACTTCAGACTGGATTGTTAATTAACTTTAAAGGCCCTGTTTGATAAGAGATTTAGAGTGTTGGACTGAATTGTAAATCCAGTGGGGACTTATAAGGTATAACTTTTATTATGCTCTCGTTTGACAATTAGTTTAAAATCGACATTTTGTCTTTTTACTTAAAAATTCGAAAAATTAAAAAGTCTCGTTTTTTGTTTGCCAGCAATGCTACTTACACCGCCTATGTCACCGCAAGGCACACCGCCAATTCCACATGATAAATGCAAATTACTTACCCCAGCAAATAAATGAAGTTGTAGTGTCTTCATTCTGTTTCTTATGCTTTTACTATATGTTTTAATTTTATTAAATTTTTAAATTTTTTATTTTTTCATATTTTAATCACAGAATTATTTTATGATTCATCTCAATAAAAGAAATCTAAAAAATATATTAATTTAATCAAATAATGACAAAATTTTTATTAAATATAAAAAAAAATTCAACAAACCTCGATTTAACATCTCTAAAAGTTAAATTTTTATTTTGTAAAAAGATTAGTTTTTAAGTTAAACTGTTTGGTATCTCGATAAAATCTATTATTGTTTTTTCTAAATAAAAAAATCTATACATTCTATACACTCTATTTTTTAAACAATAAAAATAAAATAACTATTGACAATTCTTATACCACCCTTAGAGCTTTTGGGTTACTCAATCAAACCACAAAATCACTATTAACAATACTTTATTAGATATATAATCAAACTGTGGCGACATTGACGGATTCAAACAGTTTCTTTTCATAGAATATTCAAAATACAAAATAGGCTCAAATAACTTCACAAACACTAATTAATTAAAATGATATGGGATAATTATACTTACCTCCCCTGAGATTTAAGCTTATTACATGGATTTTCTATGTGGTCTCTGAAATTACACTAACCGCTTCTGAGATTTAATTTTAATATTAATTGCATTCCAACTGTTAAAATTTAACAGAAACCGTCCATCTCATCCCAAAATCACCATTCAAACTACCTTTCTCCTCCAAAATTATCTTTCCCACCCCAAATTTCAATGGAATTGAGGTTTTGGGAAAGGTAATTTTGGGGTGGGAATGGTGATTTTGGAAGAAAAAGGTGAGTTGAAAGGTGGTTTTGGGTGGGAATTGTGGTTTTGGGGTGAGAGGGGCGGTTTTCGTTAAATTTTAACGAAAATTTTAACACTTTGAGTGCAATTGATGTTAAAATTAAATCTCAGAAAAAATTAGTGTAATTTCAGAGACCACATGGGAGCTCCCTATAATAAACTTAAATCTCATGGGAGGTAAGTGTAATTATCCCAAAAGATATTCAAATACAAAATATTTTCAAATAGTTTCAAACACGCTAATTAATTAAAAACATATTCAAATACATGTTCAACTACAATTCTATGACATGTTATTTGAAACAGGCTCATCATCTCCTTGTGGTAACATTATGCTGCCATTCATCCAAATATCTTGAGAATTACTAATTGTTATATCACGTGCTTTCCATGATAAATATTGATGTTCCTAAAAAATTAAAATTAATAATCCAATCGTTACGGATTGCATAAAGAAAAAATAATTTAACCAAATTATATTAATAGAAGTGCAACCTGATATTCATGATCATGATAAAAGAACGAATGTTCCACTCCCGTACTTGGATTGCTTCCTCCTGAGAGCATATTTGTATAGATTCCTGGATATCGCATCTTTGAATTATGTGGACACATTTGATTCATTTCAAATATCTACATTATAAAAAATAAAATGCATAAATAATTATTTCACTATCCTTATAATACGTACAAAAGTAAATTTTAACCTTAAAATTAGAATTTTCTTGTGTTCCAAATACATTAAATCCCATATTAGAGGCCATAATTTGCATATTTACAACATTTTTATTATTGACCTTCAAAATATTAGCTAACGTAAGTTAATAATTATTACTAAAAAATTACAATATATTTCATAATTAAAAAAAACAACTAACCTGAATTGGTGAAAAATTGAATCCCATATTAGATGCCATACTTTACGCATTTGCAACATTCTTATTATTGACCTTCAAAATATTAGCTAACATAAGTTAATAATTATTACTAAAAAATACAATATATTTCATAATTAAAAAAAACTAATATAAATTGACGAAGAATTGAATCACATATTAACAATCTCCTTAACAACATTTTCCTTCTTTTTCTTTCTTTCATACTTTTTCTTGATAGTCTTTTCAACTATAGACAACTTTCTTTTAGATGGTGGTCGACCCTTTTGACGAAGAATTGATGGATCAAGTATGCTTTTGCTCTCCTTTGAAACTACAATACCATTTCCACAAGAAGGTGATTGATTATAAACACCTTTTGACGAATTAGGCTTATTGCTTTCATGAACTTCTTTCACATTCTGAAACTCGAATTTTAATTCATTAATCCGTGCTAGAATCCGATCACACCTATTTTCAGTATCTATTACCATATCGGCAACCTCATAAAAAGCATTGCAAATTTTTTCAAATCGGCGTGCTTCGGGATTGGCAGACTAAGTATCATAACTAATCATCACTTTAGTGTGACACTTTTTCACAGTTTTATTCCATCTTCTTAAGATGTATTTTTCAGGAACACGATAAATCTTCTTATAAATGAATACCACAATTTGATGCATGCACAAGATTTCTCTAAACTCAAATAATCGGCATTCACACTTTGATTATCCTTTATCCTCCTAAAAGTAAACAGTAAAATGTGCACTTCTGTGGCCGCCTCCAAGTTTGACATATTCATCTATTATGTATTCCGAGACATATTCACCTTCCTTATGGGGAGTCAAATTATAATGAATCTTTCCTATTAACTCCTCTTGAAACTCTCCGAATTTTTCATTCGTGTAAACGCATTGAAATTGTTTTTCCAACTCGTAATGAGATATACATGGGAGAAAAGAGTTGAAAGAATTGAAATCTTTATTATTTTTTTCTACCTTCTTTGCCAGAGCATTTTCATATTGTTCAACAAATTGTTTTTAGGATATTAATATGCACAAATACGAAAATACTTGTCTGGAGTATATGACTGCAATATGCACAATCTGATATTGAAGTTGAAGGATCTATTCAATTTCAAGTTGAATAGATTTCAAGCATGTATTCCACACACGATTCTTTCCTTTCTTTATTTTGCTATTCAAGTTTTCTTTGCTTAAAGCCACCCTTTTATTTTCTTCTATTATTTTATAAAAACTAAATATTTTAAAAATTAAATTTCTTAGACAGTTTAAATAGGAGCATAATCGTTATAAGCAACTATATTGTTAAATTTGTATAAATAAAGTTATTTTTTTACATAATTATTTAATTTCATAAAGACTAAATTAAAAGGTAATTTATCAAATAAGTTACTTTTGATTCAAATAGCTGTTGGATGTGGGCACCAAATAGCTCCTAGTCAGGGACCAAATAGCGGTTGGATGTGGACACCTTCTTTTCTTCCCTTCTTTTCTCTTCTCTTCTCTTCTTACATTAGAATTCTGATTTGGTATTCTTCTCTTCTTTTTTTATTAGATTATTAGCTACGGTCTATTAGGTCGGTAGTTAAAACGATTGATATATTAAAAAAATCAATGATGGAATTTAAATATTTTTTATTTTTTAAAAAAATTATTTGTTTAAATA
Organism: Heliamphora pulchella; assembly: GCA_032270985.1. Taxonomy (NCBI): domain Eukaryota; kingdom Viridiplantae; phylum Streptophyta; class Magnoliopsida; order Ericales; family Sarraceniaceae; genus Heliamphora; species Heliamphora pulchella. Next base: position 10,104 of record JAULJZ010047650.1, read on the forward strand.
TTTAACGATATTTCAGTAGTTTATTCTTTTATAAATAATGTATACATTAAAAATAATAAAATAAATATTTTAAATTATCAAAGTAATCTATTTTAAACATAAAATTAGCTAGACCAAACTGATCCAATTTATTAATTAACTAAATCAGTACATCAAAATAGTTGAGAGAAGCCCACTCCATTAAAATCAAATTATAATGTGTTGGAATTTAAACACTAATTACCGAACACAATCATAAGCATAACTATGAATGCATTAAAGAGAAAATAACATAAAAATTTACCTGGCTTGTTTATATTCACGGATGAGAGAGATAATTCATTATAGTCGTAGAAATTACAAACTTTAGACAAAAAATACCAAAATATGTTGAACTTTGAAACAAACTCTGTTTTCTACCTCAGGTCATCCGATGACCTTGTTATTTTTTCGCTTTTTTCTATATCTCTATCATTTTGATTCAACTCTCTACACAACTACTAAAATTAAAAGTTTTTTAATTATAGAAAAACTAAAAATCCTTACTCCCATATAACAATAAAACTCTGTACGTATTAAGTTTCGTGTGAATTTATTATTCTATCCCAACTCAAACACACGTCAATAAAATTTTTATTATATGGATCCCACAAAATACAAGATATAACACTAAAGAGTAATTTATTAGTATTCTTCATTATCAAGAGTAATTATTTGCACCGTGCAGCATTATTTATGTGATTTTCTTATCTAATTACGCAGCAAAACCACTCTATATGAAACAACTGGGCTAATCTTTGTTTATGATATAAAGGTAAAGCACCTAATGTGTACATCATATTGTTGTTTTTTAAAAGGGTAAGACTTCTCTCAAGTCCACTTCTGGACTGAAGAGGTCCAGTTTAAGCATTTTTGCGCTTAAAATTAATACATTTTGATGATCTAAATCGTTTATTTTATTGTTCTTAATTGATGTATTGTTATTGTAAAAAATCAAATTAATTGAATTTCATTAACTACCAAAACAAAACACATTTGTGTTAATAAAATAAATAATAAAATAGACATCATAGCTTATTTTTATTAACGCAAATGTGATTGGTTAATGTAATTAACGATATCTGATCAATTTAATTTTTTATAATAATAATAACATATAAACTAAGAATAATAAAATAAACGACTCAGATTAACAAAATGTATTTATTTTAAGCACAAAAATACTTTAACTGGACCTCTACAATTCACAAGCAGATTGAAAAGAAGCCTCACCTTGAAAAGAAGCCTCACCTTTTTGAAAAATATCGTATAGACAATATTATATAATATTTAAAATTATTAAATATTTTTTATTATTAATCTCATTCAACGTTCATCAATTATCATCAATTATCAAACCAAAGTCTTTGCGTAGCTTCTAGTGATGTACCAAAAGGATGTGTTTTTGGATATGGACACCTCCTTCTCTTCTCTTTTATTAGGCAAATGATTAGATACTTTCGGAGCATTTCGTAACATTATTTATATAATATTTGGAGAGCACTAAATAATTACTTTATTATTATTATTAATTAAAATCCCAATTGGACCATTTTACTATATTTTTTTTGTCACATAAAAAATTTATACTATTCTAATTTTAAGAAAAAGAAAACTACCTCTAATTGTCTACCATAAAATTTGAATCCAAAACTTTCATGATTAAAAATTAAGGTGATTGCCATCAAACATACACTATATGATTTGACCATTTTACTATATTTGTTTTTTGTCACCGTATGCTATTTTAATTTAAGAAAAAAATAAATTTTTTTTTCTCTAATTGTCTACTATAAAACTTGAATCCACAACTTTTATAATAAAAAATTAAAATGACACTATTAAACTAAGAAAGGCGACCATTTTATTATATAGAAATCCACAAAAATCAGTTTGTGTCTGACTTAGTTTTTTTTTAAGTTTTTTAATTTTTTAATTTTTTAATTTTTTTTATGAAAAATAAATATAAAAAATGTTAAAAAAACTAATTAATTACGACAAAAGACAGTAAGTATTTTAAGAAGGTTTTAAGCTTAAAACCTAAAAAAAAAAAACTGATCAGCTCAGACTCACTTTACTCCGACCTCCCGCCCCCTGATGTGTCGGCCTAAGCAAAAACCTTACGCTTTTAAAATCCCGAAAAATTACGTACGCAAAAAACAAAAACAAAAAAAAATAAAACAATTAGTCCATTAACCATCGTCTCAATCTTCAGCTCCCTCCCCCTAAGATCTGCCCGCTCTCTTTCTAGAACAGAAAAGTTTCAAATTTGTAGAGAGAGAAAGAGAGATGGCGTCGGAGTTGAAGATTGTTCGGCCCGACGGAGGGTCCCCGGCGCCGGACAGCGCAGGGTCGCCGGAGAGCGGGGCGTTTGGTTGGGTCTACCACTTGGGCTCCAATTCCATCGGCCACGAGTACTGCCATCTCCGCTTTCTCCTCGTTCGCGGCAAGTACGTCGAGATGTACAAGCGCGATCCTCACGAGAACCCCGGCATTGTAAGATATTATTCAACAAAATCTTTCTCATATGTTTTGTATAATCTATACGCATATGATTTGGTAATTTGGCGAGGAAGTTCTTGGTTTCTTTAATATTCTTTAATGCAAGCTAATAAATGATAACAGAAAGTTTAATGCTAATCCGAAACGTAACATCAAATCTCTCTCTCTCTCTCTCTCTTAAAATCTATGTGTTAGTTTTCTTGGCGACCAAACAGAGTTAGGATTTTATCTGTTTCAATCTCTGTTTTCCCTTTTTTCTTATGGATTTTCATGACTATACAGTATTGGGAACTCAAACCATTGTGAGCCGAATAAATATTATTATGATGTATGAAGAGATTTTCTCTGTATTGTAGACCTTCTTGAAAGAGAAAAGAATTATATATTTCTACAATATTATTCACTCTAAATCAACACTTACAGAGACTTTATTCTTATATACTAACACTAGCCGACTTACTCCACTACATTGATTAACTAATTAACTGACACAACTTGACTAACTGACTAACTGTCTGCTATGTAACTAACGCCAGCTAAGCAGTCCAGCTAAGCAATTCCTCAGCCACTTGATCTTGTAACTCTGTCATCCTTCACCGGATCTTTATCTCTATCAGTCCCCCTCAAGCTGATGGGAAGGGACATTACTAGAAGCTTGGACTGCAAATACTGAAAACGAGCTGGAGAAAGAGGCTTTGTAAATATGTCGGCAACTTGATCACTTGTAGGAATATATTGAATATTAAGAAGCTTAGCGACCACCTGTTCGCGAACAAAATGATAGTCGACCTCTATATGCTTCGTGCGGGCATGGAACACGGGATTAGAAGTCAAAGAAATGGCGGAAAGGTTATCACACCAAAGCGTAGGAGGAGAACCAAGTGGAATATGCAGATCTTTTAATAACATTCGCAACCAAGACAATTCAGAAGTGGCCTGTGCAAGAGCCCGATATTCAGCCTCGGTGGAGGATCGAGCCACTGTAGGTTGCTTCTTAGCAGACCAGGAAATGAGGTTTGCACCCAGAAAAATACAATAACCCGATGTCGATCTTCTCAGTCGAACAACCAGCCCAATCAGAGTTAGTGAATCCATAAAGATTAAAAGGGCCTGATGAAAATTGCAGGCCAAGATGCAAAGTGCCTTGTAAATATCTCAGGATTTGCTCGACCAAACAGAAATCACCGACAGAGGGAGCTTGCATATGTTGACAAGCTTGATTCGCGGCAAAAGAAAGATCTGGACGAGTAATGGTCAAATACTGTAGGGAGCCAACAATACTGCTATAAAGGACTGGTTGGGAAAAGGGTAACGAATTAACGTTGGAAGAAGAAGACTTAAGAGGAATAGGAGAAGGACTGGGTTTACAGTTTAGCATACCAGCTTTGTATAGAATTTCAGAACTATATTTTTGTTGAGACAAGAAGAAACCTTGAGAATTGGACTCGACGGAGATGCCAAGAAAGTAAGAGACTAATCCTAATTCCTTCATAGAAAAGGCAGAGTGCATATGATGGATAAGATTTTGTATATGAGTAGGATTATTGCAAATAATGAGAATATCATCAAC
>JAULJZ010047661.1:0-36491 GCA_032270985.1 Heliamphora pulchella
AAAGAAAATACAAGAAATTGACTATATCTATCACTCTTACAATTGCAACAAGTATGTATATTACATAAAGATTCCATAAGGTAAAAAAAAAACCATGCAAAATGAATACTATATTACAAAATTTTGAAATAACGGTAAATTTATTGGCATGCATTTTTCATAGTTAAGCTTCTTTGTTGTATCATGAATTTTGTTTGTCTTATCTGGTGCCATTTTTTATAACGGTAAATTTTCGGAGTGCAACGGTATATTTTGGGTTGTGGGAAGAGGGGTTTAGCTCACAGCATGAGGTGTTTTGAATTTAAAAGTGTTTTATTTGAAATTTCATAATCAGAATCGTTTGTTATATTGGACTCTTCGAGTAGTTTGTTCTTAAAAAAATTAAATCAATCGAACATCATTATCTATGTGATCGGAGTATATTTGTTTTAAAAAAAATTAATTGATCTATAATATTTTGAGAATAAATTGTCAAATAAATATATTTGGATCATACAGTTAACAATGTTTGATTGACTTGATTTTTTTATAGAAATTACTTACTCAATGAGTTTAACATAATGAACGATCTCAATTAAATTTGGAGATCTCGAATAAAATTCCTTTAAACTCACAGTACTTATTATTGGAACTAGCATACAGTGTTGTAAAAATAAATTTGACATGCTACTTAAAAAATAAAAAATAATAAAATATTTATTGACAGAGCCGTGAGAATTTTCATTGTTTTTAAGAATAAATTTTAGTCATTCTGAATCTGTGACTCAGTAAAACAAATTTACACCATCCTACTCTCCAGAATTTAATTGTCATTTCCTCACAAGTGTACACTCATAACGTGAAAATGTCAGAATAGTTCTTTGATTGTTCCAAGATCAAAACCAAAATTATATAGAAACTATAATAATTTTTTAATAGAACAATACAATGTTTGTGAGAATATAGAAGTTCGTATGCTCTTATTATATCTTTTATTATAGAAAACCCATAAATGTTCAGGTAATATTATTGCTTTGTATAAACTACCATTATTGCATTACAAAGACTATAAATCACCCTGATGTAAGTTGCACTCCATGTATCCATAAAATAGAGTTAAAAGCAATATATATGCATACATATAGTTCAAAAAATATAATTAATATTTTATATTTTCTTAGTGGTATTACAAGTTTACGGTGAGATTATTAAATTTTTTACTACATTATTATCAATTTATCCTTAATATTAAAAAAAAATTGTTCATTATTGAAAATTAATTTTATAATTAAATTATGTTCAAAGTTTTTTCTTAGATACTGGTAATTTGCTAGTTCATTTAATGATATAGCAAAAAATATTTTAAATAAGATAATATTAATTTATTTTTATTAAAAAATAAAAAAACAAAAATAATTCACTTAATATATATTAAAAATAACACCTGACGTCTTCTACAAAATACCACGAGAGAGAAATCACTAAAAACGGAAGTAAGCCTTATTTTTGTTGGTAATAATTTTTTTTATATTTTCTTTTTTCATAACGAAAACGTGAAATTCATCCTTAAACCTGCAGCCAGACACTCGCTAAAACTTGAGTTTGGCCCAACTTTGGCGATAATTGTTGTTTATTTAATTTTATTTTTACTATTTTTTTAATTATTTTGTTAAATTATTATATTTTTTAATTTCTCTCATTAAGATCAGCTAAAAAAATATTTTTGATAAAAAATAAATTTTTTATCAAAATATAAGAAATTTCAGAAAAGACGAAAATAAATCAAAATAAGCCAATAAGTCAAATTATATGTTGCTTATTTTCGTCTTTAGTAAAAAAATTTCATCTTTTGATTAAAATTTTTATTTTTTCGATTAATTTCATTGAGACGATTTGAAAAAGTAAAAAAACTTAGGGCCCAATTGACAACTAGCTTAAAAACTAACTTTTTTGAAATTGGCTGTTTGCATGAGAAGCTTTTTTTTTTGTTTTTTGTTCAAATTGAAAATTTTTACTCTTCTATATATATTTGATATTAACAATTATATGTAATTGTTAATAGTAGTAAATAAGTTATGAATAATGAGTATCATTTTATTTTAAAAGTGGTTGAAATTTGAATAAAATATTTTAACAGTTAGTGCTTTAATTTGATTTTTTGATTTTTAACTTTAGCAAGATTCTAGAATTTTAGCTCAAATAGGGCCTTCGGGGGTGTTTGGCAAAACTATTCTTAATAATTTTTAGCTTTCTGTTACTAATTTTAGTTATAAATTATAATTTTTTTCTAAATATTCACAATTTCTGTTACAAATTATAATTATTTTTTTATTTCAGTTATATAAATTACAATTTTTATCAAATACTCATAATTTCTGTTACAAATTATAATTTATAAATTACTAATTTTCCAATGCCAAACACTACTTTTGTCTTTTTTTCACGTTGTCATCAAATTTTCTGAATCCCGCTTTTTTAACATTTTTTGACGGGTTCTTTTTTCTTTTGTTTTGTTGGTGTTTTTTACACCTTCAAAAGAATAACTGCATATGCATTTTCACTTTCTCATGAATCTCATCGAATCTTTTGAATCATGCCTTGTACTGATTTTTCCACAACGAGTATCTTCGTTTTATAGGGTTTTTTTTTTTTTTTTTTCATTATTGAACATTCGTTTTTCCTTTTGTCATTTTAAGGCTTTCGGCTGTGATTTTAGCCTCCTTTTTGTTACTTAAAGTCAAAAGTAGTAAAATTTTCTTTTTTCAATCACCATATAGAGATAAAAACTTATAATTTATCATTTTAAGTCTTTAGTAACTTTAAGCTTACAAAAACAAAAAAAAACCCAATTTTAAGTCAAAACCAAATGAGGCATTGGTTACAATTAAGCTTGTAATAGAGTCTTAATCACTATGAATTCTGTATAGTTTTTCAGGGTGTTTACACTATCTTAATGCAAAAGAAGGAGAACAAGATTACCTCTGACTATCCATTATAAAACTCGTACCCCTAACCTCTATCATTGTAAAGTTAAAATGACGCCAAGGCTTGGCAACATCATTGTTCTATAAAACCAAAATTTAACATCATAAATAACTCCAATTAAAAGATAAATGAACCTGAAATAGACAGCTAATAACATAACTGAAGGTAAAAACACAGCATACAAATGCAGCCTTCACAAAGCAACATACAATCAGCAGTGCAAAAAGAAGAAACCACCACACAGCTCATTCCCACTGCCACAAATTGCAGTTAAAAAGTAAATGATCAATCAATTAGATCCCAAAATACCGAAGAAGCAGAGAGAACTCTTCATTCTGCATCTTATCAATTAGAAAACCTAAACAACCAACCAAACTCTAGGAGGCCATAACAAGAGTCTCGGGTCCTAACAGAAGTAGTAACGAACGAACGAACGAACATATCAAAACTAAGAGGCCGAGAAAGATTCAAACTCCCGGCTTGCGCAGCTCATCGGCTCCATGAGCAAAGTGGCACCTTTCCCCGAAGGTGCAAGTTCCTTTGGCAAAGTTCTCGCAGAGTTTTGTCTTGAAGTTGCTTGCAGGACCAGGGCCGGGCAGAGTGGCAGGGTTCTTCATAGGAGGTCCAGATGCTGAACCGATGTTCACAATAAGTTCCCGAACCATAGCACTGGCTTGCTTGATCTGATCAAAGGTACCTTCGAGCTCGATGTTCCTTAGGTTAGGATCTGCCACGTGCTCTCTTATGGAAAGCTTGGCTCCCGTCAGCCGACAGATTTGCTTAGAGTTCACGCCACTTTTTCCGATGATGGCCCCAGCAAGAGAAGCATCAACGCTGATCTTGGCGGTAGCAGAGGCCCCAAAGCTGGCGGCAGCAGCTGCAAGAGGTGGTGCTGGTGGTTGTGGCTCCATCCGCCCACTAAACCTGCCTCCCATCGGTCCAATGCCCCGTGGATCTTCATAGGATGGAATTGTCGGCTTGCCAAGCTCCCACTCCCCATGAGCAAAATGACATTTGTCGCCAAACCTGCACCCTTCGGCTGTGTTGTATTTGTTGCAAATTCGGGTCTTGACAGTGGGAGGAGTTGATCCGTCTGGAAAGGACGGTGGGGGAACCGGATTTCTGGCAGCTGATGGAAGAGCTGGGTTACTCCCAAGCATCTGAGTCACAGCTTTAATTCCACCAGGAACATAATGCAAGAAATGACATCCCTCACCAAATGGGCACCCCGAAGTGCTGTGTGCCAAGTAAACACAAATGCATGAGACCCATATATAGCAAAACTAGAACTAATTCAGATAATGCACCTAGTGACATAATAGAGAATTGCAGGTAACACATTAAGTGCATGGTCCTGGAGGGAACAAAAAAACATTGGATGAACATTTAACAAACCATAATATCCACTCTGGTTATTAATGCATTATATGACATAGAATCATCTGTAATTTTTAGATAAATTCCAAACTCATCAAGGATCATAAGCATATAGAGTAAATAGCAAGTTTCACTTAATAATTGATGGAGAAACTACCACTCAATATACAAGATGCAATGTTTCCATGTCTTTCTCAAACTCAAACGTCTTCATGGCAATACCACATATATGTTTCGTGCATCTACTAATAATGGTCAACAAGAAGACGAGGGGTTGCTCCACACCAAAAAATAACATTAGCCAAACTAATTTGGCATTCTCTAAAAAAAGTTCCAAATCAACCCAATGCATAGGATCTACCATTAAACTTCATCAGCTGTAAGCAGCCACAAATTGATAAAAGAACAGAAAAAAAACCTTATTATCTTAAGAATGAAGAAACATTTCAACAAATATTATTTTCAAAAGACAAGTTCTACGACATTTTCGTCATATACAAAGATTGCAAGGATATCCCCAAGTTGAGCTTAACTTCAAAATATAGCCTAATATTACTAGATATTTACATTGAAACTCAATATAGATCCAGAATAAATATTAAAAACCCACGAGCTAGATATGGAACTTTAAAGGCAAAGAATTAGAAATGCTTAAAGAAACAATGTGAAATTTGAAAAATGAAATTAATTATGTGGAAAAAAATGGTGGAATTCATTAAAAGAATGGCAAAAGAAATTATAAGACAGTCAAACAGAAAAAATCCTATGCTTAAAGAAACTCGTTTGTAGAACAAAAAAGGAATGCTTTAGAAAATGGCAAAACAATAGAAATGTGAAAAATTTTAAGAACTTTGCACAGGCTAGCAATGAGGTTAAGAAAAATGTCAGATGCTATAAAAAGCGAGGATTCGAATCTGTTGGTGAAGGTTGACATTATTTCGAGATATTATTAAATGAAAAATAATTAGAACACTTATTAAGAGAACAACACGGTAGTCTTCATAAAATTAGAGACCACAAATTTGATGGTAGAATTTGGAAGTTTGAGGCAGCAAGTGTACTGTGAAATGATGTATGGCCTTAGATCCAAATAGTATCCCTATTGGGATGTGAAAATGCTTAGGTGAGTTGAACATATCTAAGTTAATAAAGTTATTTAATAAGATAACAGTGATTGAGAAAATGCCAAAAAACTGGAAGAAAAACATTGTAGTATCAACACAGAAATAGAGGAAATATTCAAAATCGTTACAACTATAAAAGCATTAAATTGATGCGTCATGCAATGAAATTGAAGGAGAAAGAGACTGAACATCACTTCAGAATGGCAACATAATCAGATAATAAATTTGGATTTATGCAGATCAACTAAATTAGTTATTTGCTCTTTTATGTGGGCTCATAAGTCGACACATTGCACTAGTTTTGTGGAGTGATATTTAAATTTGCATCAAAATAATTTATTCCGATGCTAAATTAGTGTTATTTTCACTATATTTATTGATTTGTGCATGTTAGTATGTTACATTCATATATATGCAACACAACAAATAGAAAATATATATATTTTTGTTGTTATACCAATGTCGCTTTGATTAATGTCCATATTCTGATTAAGGTTAGATATCGTTCTGTACCGGTTGAAACGTACTGTTTTAGACAATAATAACTTGTACCAAAATGACAAAACAGTCTAATCCCATTTTGCCTAAAATGTCGGTCGGTACCGACCAATGCGAAAAATACCCACTGGTATGTATCGGTCCATGATTAATTTATTTTTTTAAAATTATTTTTTCCTTATTTCTAATCTCTTTTTTCCTTTTTATTTTTCTACTCTAACTAAAGCTTGAATCATAGTAAGGGGGGAGAGTTACAAAACCAGTTAATGTTAGCTCATCATACAAAAAATATTAAAGATTAAATTTTTCTTGATTTTATGTTAGCTAACTCATAATAAATAATTTTTTTTAATCAACAAATTCGTTCGCGCGCACACACACCTATTCCCACATCTTTATTCTTAGCAAGCCCTGAACCATTCATCAGCCATTTGAAGGAATGAAGCCTCTTGGTAACCAGTTCATAATAAATAATGAAACTAAAAATTAAATTTAGACTTGCTAATTAAATATTATGTTAGATAATATTTGTATAAAGCTTTATTGATAACTAGCTTATAAACTAGCTTTTTTTCTTTTTAGCCACTCTAAGTGGTTTGGTAAATTAATTTTTAAATTAAATTTTGGGTGTTGGTTGATTAAGTAAAAAGTTTCCTTTTTTGCCCAAAATAGACAATTTTGCCCTTGTGTTTGTGAACTCCTACATCAGTCCCACAACTGCCAACCTGTTGTGGCAGCCTGGCAGGTAGCTTCAAGTGGAGAACTTTGAGGCCCCATCATGGTGGTTTGATGGTCATTGGTCCGAATGGAAATTTTGTTGTTTATGTCATTTGCATCGGTTAATTTGCTATCTATATGGAATTGATTTTGTTTAGCCATGCATAACTGGAAAAAACATCACGATGCACATAACTATCGCTAATGTATCGTTCCACCGAATAGATGGCCGCCAAACTAAAAATACAAAAATGAAACAAATGTCTTCAATGCAAAGATGCCATTATAACATTAGAAAGAAAAAAAAATTGTAACGTCAACAATTTTTGGACGTGTATGAGTAAAAACTTGCACATATAAGGTCTACATATGTATTATATAAATATCTTAATACAACAATATGCATGAATAATGTGCCGTAATGACGCAATCTAAGTTTGGTTACAAAAAAATATGAATTATAAGTTGAATGATTCCTACTGACGTTGGTGACCAAGACAAAACACACAATCTCGAGTATCATTCCTCAATTGCTCGTATTGATATCATCACCATCATCCTCCACACCTTCAATCTCCTCATCATCGACCATTACATTTGACTCACCTCTGTTATCGGAAGGAAAAGGTACCAACATATGTCGCTAATGTCGTCCTAATAAAATTGTGCAGTGCTATAGAAGCAACTGCCATTGGAACTTTAAGCGTTGGGAAAATAAAATATACAAAATTCCTATCCTAGAGTCCCATATTCCAAATGACCCTCTATTACACTTCTCTAGGACATGGGAGCTTAATTGAAGCACTCGTTGGCACATAAGGTGGCTCACCGCGTCTAAATTTAGATTGATGGTATCATTCTCCTTTTTACGGCACTAAGTACCCTTTTTTGTTAGAATGCCCTCCATCAATGAGATAGTGCTTACATGGTCCATGGTAAACGATAAAATTTACATTATTTAGTCGTTAACGTTAATTACACTATAGCACTATAAAAAAATAATAATTTACCATCTAGCGGATGAAGGAATAGGATCATTTAGTTGTTAACGTTAATTACACTATAGCACTATAAAAAAAATAATAATTTACCATCTTGCGGATGAAGGAATAGGATCGTCGAGTCTTTCACCATGCTTTGAAAATGCAAGTGTCATGCATGGAGCCTTTCTACCAAACCATAGCTATGAATATCATGTTGTACCAGCCAATACGTATTATTTTAGAGCAAAACAAGTATGCTAATTACTTATTTTTGTATAGTTCAAAATATTGATCGATATCGATCATACAGGCACGTACGGGCTAGTATTGAATAATACCAGTATGTATCTGTCACGCTCCAAACTCTGGGTCACGCGAAAAGTCCACGAACAATCATCAAAATCGCCCAAAATAAACGGATGAAAACTATAAAGACCAAACGAGACTAAAACCTTTGTAAAAACGTACTACTGAGAGTTTATTTCATTTAAAAGAGTAGCCCAAGAGATTACGGTTACGGTCCCACAAGCCAAACCTTTAAAAATAAAATACAAGTTTCAGATAAGAAAATCTTTTCTTTTTAGAAAAAGCTTAGGCCGTTCTAAAATCTCCCTCGAAGCACAAGAGTTTGAATGAAACATAAACCATTTGAAAATCCTGTTTGTAAGCCGTTGAACCAATCAACAAAAAAAAAAGTAGAAAGAAACTACGGAAAAACAACAACCAACCCATGGTTCTCTCGAAAGCATAAATCATGCATACATTCATAAGAATTACATATGTTTTACAACATGTTACATCTAAACATGAAACATATACAAAATGTATAAACTATCTATCCAGACAAAACAAAAGTCTTGTCATCAGCCACCTCCGGGCACCTCAAGATCAACCTACATGACCACGTTCATCTGAAAAAGATTTTACAACAAAATCCCACAACGTGAGCCGAAACCCAATAAAAACAGACTATAAAACCGTAAAGCAAGATATGCAATCACATAGCATAAAGACTCAACCACAGGGGCCAAAAAAGTTTCCATTCTAAAATCACAAGTTTTCCATCAGGCTAACACGAGTCTCAAAACGATTTTACTTCATAAAACCCAACGTTTTTCATCCTTAAAACCATGTATATCAACCATGCAGATAACATTTTCACAATTAAAGAAAAGCAATAACCAAAACGTTATTTTTTCACTCGAACCACACAGCCGAGAACAAAACGTTATTTTCTCACTCGGATCACACAGCCGAGGAAAATAAAATAAAATGAATCCTATGTACCGACTCTGTCAACTCAAGACAAAGACAACAACTATAGACTCATGCCTATTACCTAATCCTTGAATCATTTAAGACCTGTTAGGTAATAACAAGTTTTATACGGAGTTACAACAACACAGCAACACACGGGGCCAACCGGCTCTTTACGGGCTACCAACTGAGTGAAGAAGCACCCAACTGCTCTTTATGGGCTACAATCGAGGGAAGAAGCACCCAAATCAAACACTGCCACGGTACATCTACGAATAATTTAAAAACCAATACGTAACTCAACTACGAAAAAACTCGTAAAACAATTATGCAGTTATACATCAACATGTATAAAAAGATCCAAAATCCATCACCCATGGAGATCAACAACATTTAAAACAATTTCCATCAAAACGTTTTCAAAACTGAGACTCAACCTCGAGGGTTAGCTCCAAACCTCCAAAAACACGTTTTTCAAGAGTTCCACAAAACATCCATTTTCAAAACTATCCTTTTGAAAACCACGTATATTCACACATCCGAATCATGTAATAAACCAAGAAAAAAGCGTAAAAACATGCTTTTTATCCAATAACAAGGTTTAAACATGAAAATACAACATTTAAAGCATTTTCAACTGGTAAAAAAGTATATAATTACACGTATCACCCTTTAATAACAATAGAGTCTAGGATCCTACCTTGTTGAGCCAAAAGCTAAACGTCTCGAAAACTGAACCTCGACGAAACGGGATTCAGTCGGGATGAACGCAAAGCCCCCGGCTCCAATAGCAAAGATCCACTGTTCGATCGCTGAAAACCAAGCCCCGAGCCCATCAAAATCTAGAGAGAAGGCAAAAAAAACCAAAACTTAGCTTAGAAGTTAAGTTTTTCAAAATATCTCAAGGCTTCTGATATTTATAGATACAGCAAATATCAAGGGTTCAGTCGATTGGATGCCCAATCCAGTCGACTGGATGAGGCTACTAGAATACCAAAAATGCTCTACCTAGTCGATTGGATCACTATACTGCCACCGCAGTCGACTGGATCACCTAGTCCAGTCGACTGAACGACGGAGAAAAACGATTTCTGCTACAGAATAGGTTTTTCAGCCTTAAACCAAACCAAACATGCCCCTTTCTTACCTAAACAAGCGTAAAACTCATACGCACATGTTGTTCTACTATAAAGAAACAAAAACCCAACACACCGAGGTCAAAGGTTAACTGAAACTTCGTCAATCACTTAAACATTTCAAAAATAAAACAGGTCGGGGTCTCACAGTATCAGTCCATAATTATTTTTTTCAAAAAAGTATTTTTACTTATTTTTTTTATTTCTTCTTTTGTTTCTTATTTTTCTACTCTAATTTAAGTTTCAAATATAGCATAAAGGGAGAATTTTAAAACTTATCAATGTTGATTCATTATAAAAATATTAAATATTAAATATATATCGCTTTTAAGTTAGCTATCTCATTATAAATAATAAAACTAAAAATTAGTTTAGATTAGTTAATTAAAATAGTATGTTAGCTAAGTGTTTATTTTATTGATTATTTATTGGTGAATAATATTTTAAAATAAAACATATGTAATATTGTATAACAATAAATCCAAACGGTACCTTGTATTCTACCGACATCGATATATACCGTACCAATAAGAAAACTTGTATTCTATCTAATATGGTATTCAAAACATTGTACCCAACAGATATGAAGGTGAAACACAAATCGAAGTCACATGGTCACGATGTTTTGTGTATAACATCCTTTGCGACCAAAATATAGCGCTGACTTGTATGCTCGTGGTATGCATTTCATGTGCACCCATCTAATGCACCGATATAATCCTACGTAAAGTAAACTGAAGTTAAAAATTAAATTGCAATGAAAAGGCGAACGATACAATAACACAAAAATGCATGATTATACTTTAAAAGATTGGTATATACGTCTCCTATATAGATATGGGTGCCTAAGCCCTAACATTAGCTTGCACTCTGCCTTATTCAATCGGATAATTATCTGCATTAAATTATGTAGATGACGAGAAATAGTATTACCAATATGTTGAAAAAGCTCATTATATCGCCAAAATGCTTCTCTCCAAGCACACAAAATTACATAGAGTCGCCTCTTGTACATCTAAAGCCGCATCCACTGGGTGACTGATAACCATACTTATTTACCAGTTGATCAGGAGCTCGATGAATATGTTCGTGTCATCGCCAATGCATCAAAAAATTGATTATCATGGGCATTCATAAGTTCTTGTAGCCATAATCAACCGGCCAACACCGTTTTCGTTTTTTGGACTTTGTTTACGTATGAATTGTAAATAGTTGTGGGCAGACCTCGCTACCATTTGCATTTGGACATACGACTCCCTCACCATGCCTTCATAATAGATGTTAGTACATTGGTTCGTGTAGTCTTCAAAAGCTTTTCAACTTCCTCTTGGAACTTGAACAATTTTTTCAAAACCTACACAAATACAGTATAAAAAAATATATTCCAGTTGAATGGAAATGGCAAGGAAGTAACGATTGTGCAAATGTTGCAGATAATAAAACTAATGTACAATAAAGTACAGTATTTGAACAACGCAGTGAACGTGCAAATGTTGTAGACAATAAAAATAATGTACAATCAGGTAAAATAATTGAGCAAATCAATGAACAAGCAAATGTTGCAAACAATAAAAGAACTCATTGTACCAAATTGGAAATTGAAAAACTTAGACACCAATAATTGAACTACTTAAACAAGCAGTGGACACGCAAATGCTGCAGACAATAAAAAAGAAAATTTCATTTATCATTCAATCAATACCGAAAACCCACAAAAAATCACTGTGCCAAATTGGAAATAAACTCGAAAGCCGCCTGAGCAACTCAGTCCTGAAACTATATTCGACGTGTGTGTGGTTCAAGGGCTGGTTTTTGGAGCACGACCTTATAGAGGTGTTTAGTGGATTCGAAGCAACAGGACATCATTCATAGACCCCGGTTGAACAAAGTACACCACAGATGACTGAAGAGGGAAGTGGGGATATTGATGAAGTGCGTGCTAATAATGACTTAGAAGGGGTGCTGACTCGGTTGCAGCTCTGCAGTTTTTGGAGCTGGTTTCTGGAGCATGACCTTATAGAGGTGTTTAGTGGATTCGAAGCAACAGGACATCATTCATAGACCCCGGTTGAACAAAGTACACCACTCACTGCACCACAGATGACTGAAGAGGGAAGTGGGGATATTGATGAAGTGCACGCTAATAATGACTTAGAAGGGGTGCTGACTCGGTTGCAGCTCCGCAGTTTAGTTCCACAGATGAGTCCTCCTTCATTTGAGCAGACCATGGGTAGTTTTCTTTTTGGCACTCCTAAAGGCTCAGGAGGCTGCGGCAACAAAAGGACGAAATTCAGTGGCTCAACACAATTATTTGAGAATTTGGCTAGAGTACTCGAAGGTGTTGCTTGACAAAGTCAAAATATGACAACTACCCACAAACACAAGCACCAGCATTTGCATAGGAATCCAAATGCAACCATAACCGATGTGTTAGTGGAACTAATGAAGCTACCGGGCATTGTACCTGGAGATTTGCAATATTTATTGGCAACAGATGTTCTATGCAATGGCAATAGCTATGAGACGCAGCTAGATCTCCCCACAGGTGAACTTCGTGTTGCTTAGTTGAAGCACAAGTCACTTAGTCATGTGAGTAGGGAAAGTAGTTTCGCATATTACTCAAGCCCTCCAAACATGCGAATAGTTTGGACATCTAGTTTTGTCGGGACCATATTTTCTATTAGAAGTAATAGTTACAGGACTCACTCAGGTGGCTTCATCGAGTTTATTTTCAGTTTGGTCCAATGAGTTTTTTCTAGTTTTTTGGTATTGATGAAGGATGAATGTTTTTTTTCCTTTTATTGTCTGCAACATTTACACGTTCACTTATTTAAGTTGATCAGTTATATTGGTTCTTACTAGTGTTTAAGTTGTTCCATGTCCAATTTGGCACGAAGTTCTCTTATTGTTTAAAACATTCACACGTTCACTACTTTGCTCAATTACTTCACTTTATTGCACATTGCTTTTATTGTCTGCAACATTTGCACGTTCACTGCTTCCGTGCTATTTCCATTCAACTAAAATATGTTTTTTATACTGTGTTTGTGTAGATTTAAAAAAAATGTTTAGGTTCCAAGACGAGATTGAAAAGGCTTGTGAAGACAGTACAAACCAATGTACTAACATATAAGGCACGGCAAGGGAGTATGCTGAAGTGCAAATACAATGAGGACTGTCCATGCAACTATTAGCAACTACACACAAATAAAGTCCAAAAAATGCATGCAGCGTTGACTGGTTGGTTATGGCTACAAGAACTTATGAATGGCCAATAAAACAATTTTTTGATGCATAGGCGATGTCGCAAATGTATTCATCAAGCTTTGTGATCAACTAGTAAATAAATTGGTTATGAGTCACCGGGTGGTTGCTGCTTAGATGTACAAGAGATGATCGCTATGTTTATTAGGGTGCTTAGAGGACATCATTTTCACAATATAAAAAAGCATTTTCAACATACCGGTAGGACTATTTCTCATCATGTACATAATTTACTCCCAATAGTTATTTGATTGACTGAAGCAAAGTGCAAATCACTTAGTAGGCACGCATATCTACTTAGTAAGCGTATATACCAACCATTTAAGGTATAGTTATACACTTTTGTGTTGTCGTATCGTTTATCTATTCATTGCAATTTAGTTTCTTAACATCAATTTAGTTTATGAAGAATTACATCGATGTACTAAATGGGATGCACATGAAATGCATACAACAGCACATGAATCATTAGCACCATATTTCGGTTTCAAAGGATGCTATACACAGAACATCATGTGACTTTGGTTTGAGTTTCACCCTAATATATATTGGGTGGGAAGGCTCCATGCACAACACTCACATTTTTCAGAAGATCCCATTCCCCCACCCGTAAGGAGGTAAAATATATTTTTGTTACGTTGCTATTCTATAATTAACGTTAGCGACTAAATGATGCGAACCTTATCATTTACTATGTACCAGGCAAGTACTATTTGGTTGATGAATGGTATCCTAACAAAAAAAGATACTTAGCATCGTACAAAGAATGGTACCATTAAGCTGAATTTAGACGTCATGAGTCGCCTAGGGATGTTAATGAGTGTTTCAATCAAGCTCACGCATCCTTGAGAACTGTAATGGAACAGTTATTTGGAAAATGGAAGTTTAGGTAGGAATTACTGTAAAAGATGCATCAATCTGATTTCCCAACACTTCAAGTTCCAATGATAGCCTCTTCTATTGCACTACACAATCATATTAGGAGGAAGACGTTAGCGACATATGTTGCTACCTCATCCTTTTGTAACAATGGAGGTTGGTCGATTATGAGGATATTGAAGGTGTACAGAATGATGGTTTTACTGGGGAGAATGACATTGACATGTGGCAATTTAGGGATGATATTCGTGATCGTGTGTTTTGCCTCCGTCACCAACACTAGTAGGAATTCAGCTTGTAATTGTTCCACAATTTTTTAAACCAAACTTAGCTTTGGATTATTACGACACATTACTCGTAGTTATTGTTGTATGATTCAAATGTTCTTATAAAACATGTAGAACTTGTGTGTGTAAATTTTTTCCCATGTACGTGTTTGAAATGGCTAAAGGTATAGTGCTTCTTTCTTTCTGAAGTTATAATTGCATTTTTACATTGAGGACATTTGTTTCCATGTAGTTTTCCTTTGGCGGCCATCTATTTGGTGGGAAGGGATGTTAGCAACAGTTATGTGCATCATTATTTTTTTTTGCAGAAATGCATAACAAAACCAATTCAAAATAAATAGCAAATGAACCTATCTATCAGCAAATGAAATAAATAACAAAATTTTCGTCTAGACCAATTTCCATCAAACCATTATGAAGAGGCCTCAAAGTTCTCTACACCCTGGGGGACTCAAAGTTCTGTGCACAAGGTCTCAAAGTTCTAGACACAAGACCCCAAAGTTCTCCACATGAAGCTACCGACCACAGCAAGTGTGCATTGGCAATTATCTTGTTCTATGGTCTCGTGTAGCGTTATTGTCTCACTTTCCGTGCGAGCTCCATATGCATAGCTTGGATACATAGGCGAAGCTTGTTTTAAATCTATGCTTGGATAACATATTAAAGGGTAGGATTTTGCTCTCGAGGGGTTGAGGTATTTCATAAAATTGGGCCAATATAATCCTTCAAAGTTCTCCACATAAAGCTCCGAGTCACAGTAGGTGTGCATTGACAGTTGTGGGACCGATGTAGTTCACAAACACAAGGGCAACACTGTCCATTGTGCCAAAAAGCAAAAAAAAGAACTTTTTTACCAATCAACCAACACCAAAAGAGTTAGCTTAAAATCTAATTTACCAAACAACCTACTTTGAACTTAATTTAGCATTTTGGCTAAAAAATATTTTTTTTAAAAAAAGCAGAAAAGGCTAGCTAGCAATTAAGTCCTAAATTATTTATTCTTGGATAGTATTATAAATATTTAAATATATGGCATCTAGCTGTAAATCCAAAACAGTACCTAGTACTTTGTCCAATACAATTTCATAGTCTTGATTCTGATTTTATAAAACTCGACATGTCCGTGATTTTTAGCATGCTATTGTCAAACACTTCCCAAAATTCAAACACTTCCCAAAATTCACATGGTAAACAAAGAACATGCAGGAATACACATTTCACTTATGTTCACTTTTGGCAAGTTAACTTTTATCGTGGCATTTAGAAGACTTCCGTTTGGCAACTATTTTTTGTCTTTTAGCTTCTTGTTCCAATTGACAGCATTGCTCATCATTTATAGTTATTAGAATCCAACATACATGACATGGTTCCTTACTTCGATAGGGTTACCAAATGGGTTATCTCATTTCTTAAACAAGGATGATTTTTTAGCAACTAGGCCCTTCAACTCAATAATAGAGGGCCCTTTACCATTCTGTTTATTTCAATATCCTTTATTCTCTCCAAAAGGTTTTGTTGGTCTTTAATGAAGGGTAATGTTGTCATTTGAAACAAAAATCTAAAAAGCCAAAAGCATAGCCAAATGAAAGCCTTCTAAATGTCGCTAAAAAGGTTAATTTGCCAAACAACCTAGCCTTTGACTAGAACTGCAAAAAAACTAAAAGGACAAAAAGCTTGCGAATGATGCATCACTTTTGGAAACATTGGGAGTTTGAAAAGAGCCTGAACGCTTATTTTGCAACTTTAACTCCTAAAAAGGGTAGCAGTGAAAATGTTAAAAGATTTCAAACCCATCAGCTTGCTTAGAGGTGCTTACAAATTGCTAGCAAAAGTCTTAGCTGGTAGACTAACAGATTTCAAAATGCTTATGTAGCAGAGAGAGAAATATTGGATGCAATTTTAAAGCGTTGATTCGAGATTGAGGAGCAAGATTCTCAGAGTGGTGTAAACTAAACATTGAAAAGGCTTATGATCATGTCAATTGGAATTTTTGCTCTACGTGATGTAAAGGATGGAATTTGGGATTATATGGAGGAAATTGATAAAATTTTGCATTCTAAAGTAAAAGCAAGGTTGTCAGTTTTGGTAAATGGTACTCCATCGAGTTTCTTCTAACCATCTATGGGATCAATAATTTGTTTCCATCACTCTTTATTTTAGTTATTGAGGTGCTTGGTCGTATGTTATCCAAAGCAGTGGACGCACCAGAGGGCTTTACGGTGGGAGAGGAGATGGTTTGATAGGGGCTATTGCACCTTTTATAAGCTGAAAACCCCATAGTTTTCTGTGGGATGAAGGTGATGCATATGGGTTGCTCTCAAATGTGCGTTTTTTGCATTGAGGCAATCTTGGGGCTTAAAGTGAACTTGAGAAAGTCAAAAAAAATTCCAGTCATTGAGGTGGCCAACATTGAATCTTTGGCTTTAGTTTTGGTGGGCAAGGTTGGATGCCTCCAATCCATCTAGATTTGTCGTTGGGATCATTTTCTAAGGGTAAGGTCGTGTGGGAATGAGTTCTTGAGATATTTCAAAATACGCCAACTAGATGGAAACATAATGCTTATTTAGAGGGGAGGAGGCTAACCCTTATCAAGAAGACTTTGTCTACTTCATGTCTCAGTTCATTGTTTTGGCTATAGTTGCAAAAAGTAAGAAGAGCTTCGAAGGAGGTTTTTTGGGGATTCGTGGGGAAGAGTTCATATATCATTTGGTTGAATGGGAGAGCGTATGTTCTCCTTTATGAGACGGGAGCGTGAGTTTTAGGAAATTAATTTAATCAAGCTTCGGTAGGCAAGTAGTTAGGGAGGTTTCCTTGAGAGAGAGAGAGAGAGAGAGAACAATTTAGGCAAAGTATGGGAGTAGTGGGGAACCTCGTGTGAGGTATCTTTGTCTTATGGGGAGGGTGGTCTATGGAAAGATATTAAGAGAGGGTGGGATGCCTTTACGGGGTCTTGACTATGGAAGTGGGGGATTTTAGATAAGTTATATTTTGGTCTCATGTTTGATGTGGGGACAAGAAGTTGAGGGATGCCTTCCAGTGAGTTTTCGTTTGGTAGTGGATCAACATGCGTTTATAGCAGACTCCTTAAGGAGTGAGGGGTATCACGTTGTATGGGACATCTTGCTTCACATGGAGATTCAAGACTGGGAGGCGGAAGACATGTTGGCTCTTATGGCAAGTTTATATAGTTGGTCCAACTTTGGCACAAGAGAGGATGTGATGAAATGGAGTTTCGTTTTTTCAGTGACTTCTCAAGTAAAATCTTTCTACCTGGCCCTGTGCAGGATCAACGACATCTCTTTTCCTTAGAAGGCTATTTGGTAGACTTGTGGTCTGCCCAAAGTAGCTTTTCTTGTTTGGTGCGTGTTATGCACCGTCCGATAGCTTGGAAGCTTTGGACTTTAATCATCTCTTAATTTAGTTTGTCCGATAGCTTGGAAGTTTTACTAGTAAAGAGAGAAGATTGGAAAAAGACGGAAGAAAACTTGGCAGTTGATTTTGTTGGGTTTGATCTAAGCGGGAGAGGAGCCATCGGCATTTTGAAGGCATTGGAACCCTTTGTTCAAGTTTAGTAGTTTAAATAGTCTCTTCTATAGTTGGGATATAAAGGAATGTAATCCTTGTCTTGTTCAATTTTACATTTTGTGGAGGTTTTTTTATATACGGGGAAGTGTATAGGGCCTTTTATGTTGGTGGCCGTTTGTGTATGCAGAGGTGGCATTGTGGCATACTGGCATCCCCTTTATGCCTTGCTGTTATTATTGATTTTACCTCTATAAGAAAATAGATTCCAAATAAGCAAACAAGAACACCCAATATATTAGCAAAATTCTAGTTTTTTCAAAAACAAAAACAAAATAACAATAAATCACAATTGGCTCATTAGATTTCAAAGAAGTTCAGAAGTTACAAGAGATCAAAAACCTTATCTCAATGCTATGTATAATAGAATGTTATTGTGTGTTTAGATTTAGGGATTCTACTAGTATTAAAACTCTAAGAGGCAAACAAAGAAATTAGCTTTTTCATAGGCAATGTGACTCAAATTAGCTTCGTTCTAAAACTTACTGTCATTGTTAAAGGCTTGGAGAGCTCTAATGGTTAAATTGAAGTCTAAGAAGTAAACAAAGCGGTTTGGATTGATTTAGGCTTGCTTTCGCCAAGTTTTGGGTTAGAAAGTTCGAAACGTCAACACTCCTTGGATATTACAGAGCAACAAGAGAACAGTAGAATAAGCTTTTCCAAAGAGGAGAACAAGAACAACAACTACAACAACAAAAAGGCATATTACCAGGGATAAAAAATCTCACAAATAGAGTCATTAAATTCTGTAAGACATAAATCCCTATATAAATGTACACAGGATACTAGACTTGTCTTCATTTCATAACGATTCTCTCTCACAAAAAATACATTCATCCTAGGTTGCCAAAGCTTTCTCTCTTTTTTTATCTTTTGTGTTGTGAAGTCCATTCATATTTATTTCTTACTTTTCTGTTCCATGCTACCTGCCTTTTTTAGCTTTTCAGTCAAAAAGACTAAACCCAAAAGCAAAAAGCAAAAAGCAAAAGTGTAAAAGCACAAATTTTATGCAAAAGCTTAGGGTCCGTTTGGTTCCGTTTTCAGAACTCAGTTTTCAGAGCAATTTGGGTTCAAAATTCCGAAAATTTCGTTCGGTAGAAATTTCGGAAAAAAAATTTCAAAAAAGAGAAAAAACTATGTCACAAAGTTGGCAATTTTTGAAAACAGCTAAAAGTTGTTTTCACTTTTTTTGACTCAATTTTTTCTTCAACAAATCTCAACGTCGTCGTCGTCGATCAACGTCGTCGTCGTAGGCGGTCGTCGTCGTCATCGATGAACACACAGATCTCGAAGATCTCGAAGCTTCGTCGTCGTTGTCGATGAACACACAGATCTCGAAGCTTCGTCGTCGTCGTCGTCGCGAAGCTTCGTCGGCGTCATCCTGTGGCTGTCGGAATCGTCCTGGATCGCTTGTCGTCGTCCTCCTCCTCCTGTGGCCGTTGGCGTCGTCGTCGTCCGTCGCTGCTGTCGTCATCGTTCGTCTCAGCCTCTCAAGAGGTCGTCGGCGACGAGATCAGTTTTCTGATACAGAACGACGCCGATAGCCAAATGCAAACAACGACGACGAAGCTTCGAGATATGCTGAGATCGTCATCGTTAAGATCTGCGGGTTGGTGAAGATCGATCGTTCGTCGCACTCAGATCGTCATCGTTGAGATCTGTTGAACGAACGTTTCTGTGTTTTTCGTTCGTCGCCGGCGTCTCTGTGTTTTTCTAATTTCGTCGACAGCGTCTCTGTGTTTTTTGTCGCCGGCGTCTCTGCGCGAGCTTTGGTTAGGGTCGCCGGCGGCGGTGCAAACTCTGGTTAGGATCACCGGCGTTAGGATTAGTGTTAGAGTTTAGGTTTGAGTTAAAATTTTTAAAAGTAGTACACCAAATACAATTTCTTTTCTCAAAATATTAGAAAATAATTTTCAAAAACAGTTTTCAAATTACAATTTTAGAAAACACAACCAAGCGGACCCTAACTCTCCTACTCTCCCCCATCTCCCCCATCTCCCATCCCCCTCCCATAATTTCTCATAATTTCAAATTCTTTATTATGTTTTAAGATCATTATCTTATTAAAGTAGGAGCAGAAACAATGGGGGCGGGAGCCAGATTATTGAAGGAATAATTTTTTAATTTTTTTTTATCATCCATTGAAGGAATAATTTGTCAATCTTAAAAGAATTGTATTAGTCCTCGTTTGGCAACCAATTTAATGTTAACTTAAAGTTGATTTTTTTTTTTTTGTTTAAGAACTCAAATAGTAAAAAAATCTCATTTTCTAACTCAAAAATCTTTAGTCTTTTTGCATTTTACATAATTTTTTATATATTTTTTTAAAAAATCATATTTTTTATTATATACATTTATTTTTTATAAAAATTATATTTTTAAAATTTATTCATCAAAATCTATCAAACAAGATCTATATTGAATATAAAATTATTTAAAAATAAAATTTTAAAAATTATAACAGTTTTAAAAAAAGCTATTTACATTTTGATTTAAAATCACTTTAAGATTTTGGCTTAAAAGTCACCCATATTCCAACCAAACAAATTTTTTATTTTTATTTTTGTTTAAAGTGACTTTAAATCAAAAAATTCAACTTAAAGCTAGTTGTTGCCAAACGAGCTCTTAATGAGAGTGCCAAATAATATAATATTGTGTAAAATTATTGACTTCCCTTGATATTTGTAATTCATAAGTACTCCTATAGTTTAATGAATTACAGTACAGCCCCATTGTAGATTCATCTATTGATTTTTTTTTTAGAGAATTAGAAAAATAAATTAAAGGGTAAAACCTTCAAACTTGGATTTAGAGTTTTCATAAAAATGGATCAAGTTTTGTTTTTTTGGAAACGTGAGGTCAGGAACTTCATTTTTTGGGGGAGGCATGGGGGAGTTGGGTTTTTTTTTTTTCCTTTCCTTTTTGGATTAAGAGTAATTTTAACATTAGTCATATTACGGTTAGCAATGCAAAGATTAGTCCCGCCTAATATGATTTAGTAAGTTTAGTCATGTTATTATTTTTTTTATTTTTAAATTATTCTTAATTAATGAATTCCTGGTTATTTGGACTTATTTCAATCTTCACAATTGCCTATCTATCCAAAATCATCATTGAAAGCTTAAAATTTTGCAGAATTTTTAATGCTTCTAGCTGTTATCATTTCGAAACTTTTTCAAATCTTAAATAGTGATAAAAATATAATTAATAATAGTTAATAAAAAATAATAATTTTCACACAATAATACATGCCGATAAATTCATCATTAAGTAAATTAATGCTAGAAGAGAGATACGATTAATTATATTTAAACTGGTATTATTTCGCATAGAATAAATAGATAATTTTATTAGTAATTTTACGATGGGTGATAAGCTGCGTATTCCAATAGTTTGAAAAAAGTAATACAGATGTATGAAAATATGGTTCTGAGTATAAGTGGGTGATTGTTAGGATTGTATACTAAGAAACCATGAATTTTGTTGGTTTTAGTATTTTATTTCATTTTCTTTAATAATTTTTTTTTCATTTTATGAGAATGTTAACGAGTATTGTATGCGATATTATTTCTTTAATGTTATGCATGGATGTCCTTTATTCTGTACGATATTTAATATAGTGTATAGAGTACAGCTTGCACATAGAAGACCAGATTATAGGTTCTTGCAAAATATAAATTTGCAGTTCACAGTTTAAACGGAATTGGACAAACCATCGGTACGATTGTAGCACAGAGTTTTAGTAAGCCTCTCTTGGTCACGGAAAATAGATAATAGTGTCATCTATTATTCCAGCTATCTGTGCTAGTACACATTGTGTATTGAAAATGACCATATTAGGGTAATTACTTTTATACTGACTATATAAATTAATTCACACCCAAGGTTATTATGAGTGCTTATACTTTTAATTCTGAAATAATTATTATTCGTGTATATTTAGTATTCGTTGTTTTGATTCATTAGAGGGTGCGATTTTTTATCGGTCAATATTCTCGGTGAGTTGGATAGCAGTATTAAATATATGAAGAATATTAATTATTAACGGAATCCACGTCCCGATTGTTCGGGATTGACGATACACCCTTAAAGAAGCTTAATAAGTTTTGACCGGGCCAAACCTTGCTGGTGGATTTAATTATCTAGCCGTCAAATAAGTTAAGCGGAAGGGTTTAAGAAATTTTAGGAAGCAAATTAAATTAAATTATCAGTAATTAAATTTAATTGACAAGTATCGAGAATATTAACGTGGAGATATAAGTTAAGCATTTAATAACAGGAGCTCGAATAATTGATTTTGAGAATGTAGTTGGAAGTACAATTACAATTCTTTAGTGATATGAATTGTAATTTATGTTTTTATGAAATTGTCTCAGGAGCAGGCGAGTTTTTAAAATTACATTAGAAGTCCAAGTCATATTTACTCTACAGGTCCCTGTTGTAGCCTTATATATATACGGTTATGCTAACCCTAGCCCACATTCCACACATTATTAAATTAGGGTTTCCATGTAAATCCTAGTTGGCTAGATTAGTAGGTTTAAGATCACGATAGATCGTAGCCCACTTTACGTTCGTTACTCGCATCTGGGAATACAGTAGAAGGCTTGATCGGGGCTTTAAGTCGAAGGATTCACATCCGTGGTTGTTGTAGTAACTGAAATCATTCTACCAGATTTTGAAAGGTATAATCCCGAATCTAACTTTGAGAGTATAGGTTTTATTTTGATCGTTCGACATCAAAAAATTTTAAACTGCAGCCTGTTTCGACCATTGCCCGTCCAATATTTTTTTTATCGAAAAAATTATATTCAAATAAATGATCTTAGCAGTTTGCCTCCAACAAATTCTACCTCACGACTCGGTGGCAACTCAAATAGATCGTCAGGAAAGACAGCTAGATAGTCACACACCACAGGGAAAAACTCTCCTCGAACCCCAACAGCTTCATCCAACATGAGAGCAGAAAAGAGGAAACTAAGGTTTTCTCAGTTTCGCAAAACACCGGGCATGAACACCAAACCATCGTCCCAATCACCCACGAAATAAAAACAATCACCCTCAGGTGTACAAATCGATACCCTCCCTCGATCACAATTGATATAGGCACGATAGGTGGTCAGCAAATTCATCCCTTGGATGATATCAAACGTGGTCATGTCGACAATGATAAAACCAAACTCTAAACAGCGGCTGGTGACCTCTAACTCACAAGACTTACAAACTCATCCTAACACCACGTTCCCACTGACCGGGGCCTCTACAGACAACGTGCGGCCCAACAAGTATATCTCCAACCTCAAAGCAGAACCAAAAGTAGATGAAATAAAAGAATGTGATGCTCCCATATCGACGAGAACACTGGCCCATGATCTGTACACCAAAAGATTATCTCTGATAATTGAGGTAGTCGCTGTAGCATCAGGCACAACTGGTGCCTTGGAGGAATGGGATCTGTGAGGACGTACACTCGGCCCTATGGTCCCCTGGCCTATCCACCATAGCCCTGTGCTGTGGGCTACCGCACTGACGAAACTGAGGCACCCCCTTCTGTGACCTTGGAAGTCTTAGCTGTTGGCTGCTGCTACGGCTGCCAGTAAGTCTGTCGTCCCTATGCAGACTGAATAACTAGTGCACCTGCCGTGCTCTGTACATCTCCTCCTTGAGGGCAATTCTTACGCAAATGTCCTCGTTGGCCACACCCAAAACAAACTGGTGGCTCTCTCCCATGAGACTGAATAGGTACTGAATTCTAGAATTACCTCTTCTGCAGGCAATCTGACACACAATGCCCAGGCTACCTACACCGAAAACAAATGAGCTCCCTCCGCTTCGACCCTCCAGATGAAGCCACCATGGGTGTTGGTGCAGGAAACTGCTGCTGTGACCCAGAAGGATAAGGATTAGGGCCAAAGGACCTCAACATTTTGTTTGAACACCCACTTGACTGTGCCTCTATTACACCATGCGATGCCTTGACCTCTTTGGGTCTACGAGTCTCACTCAACGTGTTCTCAATGGTGACTGCTGATTCCACCAGCTCTATGAAGACAGGTAGTCTCAATCCTACCACCCATTACCTGGTCACAGGCCTCAAACCCCTTTCAAACCTCTTCGAGTGTAACTCGTCAGTAGATATGCAATCCTTAGCGAAGCGGGACAAACTTGTAAACCTCACCTCATACTGTACCACACTCAGCGCTCCTTGGGTGAGGGAAAAGAACTCCTCATGATAGAGATCCCTTGAGGACTCGGGGAAGTATTTTTCTAGGAACACCTTCGTAAAAGCATCCCACGTACTTTCCACGATCGTTCTAGCAAACTTCCACCATTTATGGGCATCGCCCATTAGCTGAAAAGCTGCGAACGCAACTCTTAAATCATCCTCGACAATCTGCAATGTATCAAGGATTCTTGTCACAAGCTCCAGCTATTCTGTGGTCACCTTGGAATCAGGATTCCCAACAAAGGTAGGAGGGTCTAGGCGTCGGAACTCCTGCATCGCAATAGTCGCCCTCGGCTCGGGTACTCTCGCCCCTTCCCTAGTGGCCTCGGCTAGCTAACGGATGAAACCCACAATCTCACATAGTAATTCTATCCCATCTACTAGTCATTGAGGAGCATTAGCATTCACAGCATCAGGAATTGGCACATTTCCTTGGCCTAAACCATGGCCTCGTCCTCCCCGCGCGGACATCACTTCTATATGAAAGCAATATAGAATATAACAACATAAGATTCAACTCATCATGTTATTAGAGATATAAGTCACATAATCATGCTAACACTTAGTTATTTAAGATCATGTAAACAAATTTCACATACCAAGGAGCACCATTAAGAGTGATGAGTCAATTTGGGTAATCTACTTAGATTCCTTGTTAGAAAGTACGTCGGCCAAATGCATTTCTAACTCAATTTTCCAGTTTGTTAATCCAAATGCCCGAAGGCAAGACAAACCAATCCTAAGGTCCAACCTGTATGCTCACGTATACACGGCATTCTCATGCTTAACAAGTTATCATCATCATGTTATCAAAATATTTAATTATATGCAATCAAGCACACGCAACCAACCTCACAAGGTGATGCAACTTCTCCCACGACTCTTAGGTATTCGAACCTAAAGCTCAGATACCGAGTTGTCATGCCCCAAAACTCAGCTCACGTGAACCACCTAAGAAAACCTATTATGAGATACCAATAAAAATCAAAACCACCTGAGCTAAAATAGATCAAAGAACATAAACGAAGGTGAACCTAAAACCTTTGAAAAATGAACATTCGAGGGTTTATTTTATGTAAAAGAGCAGCCCAAAAGAATGAGGCTACGGTCCCCAAGAGCCTGTACACTATTTTTCCTTCAGTTTGCAAAACAACCGAGAGTGAGGTTTGACCGCTCGATAGACTGCTCGCGCGGTCTGGCTTTGTACCATTTTTCAAAATCTAAATTTTCACACCTAACACTTAACCATTGTTCAACATTTTTAAGAGCTTTCAAGGCACAGCCAAGCCATCTAAAATACGCTAAAACGAGGTTCAAAATCCTCTCTCGAGGCACGAGAGTTGTTGTAAAGCATAAAAATCAACCAAAAACGATAACTATTTCATATAATTATGAAAATATACAACCAACCCATGGTCCCTCTCCTAAGCGTATAACGTACATGCATAAATATCAAGACCTCATGGTTTACAAAGTGTATGTTTTAGGTCCAAAACATAAGATGTCATATATAAAATCCAAAACCAAAAGAAAACTAAGAAGTTTAGTCTTCCGCCACCTCTGGGCTCCTCAAGATCGCTCCACGCGACCAAATTTAACTGAAATGTTTTCAAATTCCACAACGTGAACCGAAGTCCAATAGAAAAAGATTAGCATGAATTAAAAGTACAATATGCAATCACAAATTATATAAATAACTCGACTACACGAGTCTCAAAACGATTTTTCATCTTTAAAACCCCAAGTTTTCATATAATTCGACAATATCTAATAGTTCAATTATCACGCGAAGCACATTGTATTCCAACTAGGTTTTTACAACCTATGATGTTTCTTACACACATCGAACTCTTTTACAACCTTCCACCAAGGGGTAAGTACAAACCCCACTTATGCAAAATTTTTACGGTCTTTCACCGCTGGACTAATCTCATCCCTAATTATGCAATCCTTCACGGTCTTACACCGTATGGCAGTACCTGTCCTAATTAAGCAATTCTTTATAGTCTTTCACCGTAGGAGCAATCAAATTTCAATTTTACATACATATACGTTACACATTTAGAGAAGCACATAGCCAGGTGCGAACATTTAAAGGCACGCATTCATCAATCACCCGATGAAACCACGGCTCATCCCCAAGGGTTAGCTCCACACCTCTCAAAACTATGTTCCCACAACATATACATAAATCTTTTTATTTTTTTAAAACTCATTCTTTTAGAGAACCATGTACACATATATCCACCAACTTTGTAATAAACTATACATAAGCCTAACATGCTTTTTATTCCATCAAATACGGTTTAAACACAAAATTCGACATTTATAGCATTTTAAAACGATAAAAATACACATAATCACATGTATCACTCCTTTAAAGCAAGATAATCTACAATTCTATCTTCAAGAGTTAAAAAGTCGACACTTTAAACACTGGTGAGAAACTGAAGTCATCAAAACGAGAATCCGTTCGGATGAACGCAAAGCCCACGGCGCGTATAACAAGGATTGACTATCCCTACGCTAAGAACCGGACCCGAACCAAGCTAAAAGCTAGAGAGAAGGCAGAGAGTTTGGTTGGTGTTTCAAGGAAGAGAGGAAGAAGCTTGCTCAACAAGCTTTGGTTTAAAACCCAATGCCACTCATGCATTTTATATAACCCACACCAAACAGACCACTTGAGCGGTCTAAAAACTGATCGAACAGTCCTGTCCAGAAAAGTTTTTAACTTTTTTGTCACGACGCTAAAACAGGATCGAGATCGAAACCAACATGCACGACTAAACCAACACATGTATAAATACATAGAAATATGCTTTTCTATAACATTAAAGCAATATACAACACATCGAGAGTATATATTGTTGGAGGCAAACTGCCAAGATCATTGATTTGTAAACGATTTTAAAAAAAAATAAAACTGGATGGGTAATCACCGAAATAAGTTCCAAATAAAAACTTTTTGATGTTAAACGATCAAAATAAAAATTCGGCCACCACAGTTAATTTAGATGAATACTTTTTGGTGATTCTTCAACTATGAATTTTGATTTCCCGAGTTGAAACTCCAGTCAGACGTTTTACTGTATTTTCGATTCAATTCCCGAACGTAGTGTGAGTTACGATCCTTCGAGAACTGAAACCGACAGAACTAGGACAACATTAGTCTTGAAAAATAACTTATAAATTTGGTTCAGCCTACCCACATATTTATAGGGCTACAGTAGGGACCTATGGAGTAATTATAAAATAGACTTCTAGTGTTACCCAGATACCCATTCAGCAGTTTTCGTAAATATGCAAACCTCTTCGTGGTTTTCGTAATTATGAAAACTTTATAGTGATTTCTGCAATTTTTATAAAACACTAAATTACAGTTTATACCACTAAAAAATTATAACTGCACTATTAGCCATAATCTTAAGACCAATTTGCAATGAACTTCTGTTATTAAATGCTTAACTCATCTCCCCGTGTTAAGATTCTCAATATCCGCCAATTAAAATTAATTACTGACAATTTAATTTAATCGACATCTTTAAAATTTCTTAAACTCTTCTGCTTAACTTATTTGACTGCCAAATAATTAAATCTAACTGCAGGGTTTAGCCCAGTCAAAACTTATAAACTTTCTTAAGGGGATATTGTCAATCCCGAAAATTGAGACGTGGATTCCGTCAATAATTAATATTCACAATATAATTAATACTGCTATCCAACTCACCGGGACTATTAACCCATAAAAGATCTCACCATCTAATGAATTAAAACAACGAATATTAAATATACGCAAATAATAATTATTTCGGGATTAAGAGTATAAGCACTCATAATAACCATAGGGTGTAAATTAATTTATATTGTCGGTATAAAATTAATTACCTCAATGCGGTCATGTTCAATACACACAAAGTGTACTAGTATAACGAGTCGGAACAATAGACAACGCTATTATCTATTTTCAGTAACCAAGACAGGCCTACTAAAACTCTGTGCTACAGTTGTACCGATGGTTTGTCCATTTCCATCTAAACTGTAAATAAAAACTTATATTCTACAAGAACCAATAATCTGGTCTTCTGTGTGCAAGCTGTACTCTACACAACAGATTAAATATTGTACAGAATAAAGAACAATCATGTATAGCATTAAAGAAATGATATTGCATACATTGCTTATTAAGATTATCATAAAATGAAAAATTAATTTTATCAAAATAAAATTAAATACTAAAATCAAATAAAATTCATGATTTTTAGTATACAATCCTGACATATATTACAAAATAAAAAGGAGTCGGGTCTTAAAGAATATGTCTAGCCATTTCATCCATGCCTAATATTAAGAGATAAGAGCTCAAAACCAATTCTTGGTGTAATCTTAATGTAATTGAAAATTCACTCGTTTATCTTTAATTGTCGTGGTGACTCCATCATATATGTCTTTTATCACATCAATGTACCCTTTTGTCGCTCCCATTCTCTTCAATGCCCACTGTATGTTATTTTTAAGCACTCTATCATAAATTTTTTCTAAGTCCATAAACACTATACTAGTGCAGGCAACCCAAGACGAGGTGAATTAGATTTTAAAACAATAATAACAATTTAAAAAACTTTTTTCAAAACATTTTAATTTTGCAAGCAAATATGATAGATATTAAAGCAATAAAAAAATTAAAGAGGTTATGGAGGGAGAGTGTGAACTAGACACCAAGAGTTATAATAGTTCAGTTTCTTTCAAGCTTACGTCTACTCCTCAAGACTTCCTTTGAAAATATCCACTAGAATCAAATGTTTCACAGACGCATTCAAAAGTCTTTACAGCCCCAAGAAGTTGCTATAAAATAATCCCATGTTTTTTCTAAACATTTTTGAGCTCATCTTTAAGAAGTTCACTCACTTTCTTAAAAGATCAAGGATGACTCACCCTCTTTTACAATAAATGTTAGAGAATCAAGGATTTACAAACTAACACATCTTACAAATAATTGAAAATAAATGAGTAATGAAGTGTGAAAATCGGCTGGAGAAGTAAATGAGCAGTAAATGCTTCTTGAAGATCTTGAGCTTTAAATTCAAGTAATAGAGTAGTGTCCAAAAGTTTAAAGCCTTGAAATTTTACTACTTATATAGCTATCAGAAGTAAATGACCGTTGGTGGGCTTGTGGAGGCAATTAATGCTCTGAAATCATACCGTTGGAACCATTACGAGATTTAAAATTCGTCACATGTGTCGACACAAAATATATGGGGTTTGGTTCTTCAAGTAATTGTGTCTACTCAGTTCTTCGAGTAAATGTATTTTTCTCACAGTGGTGTCGACTCATGGAACATTTGGTGTCGACCTTATGTATTTCTTCAAATTTCTTGGTGGGGCATTGGTGTCGACTCATATCTTCATTGGTGCCGACCCATTTTGTTAGATTAGCTACTGAATTTCAGTGTCGACTTAAAAGTATTGTGGTGTCGACCTTTGCAATTACAGTCAGCCTTGGGATTTTTAAAGTCGACTGAACTTCATTATGGTGTTGACTTAGAAAATCACAAATAGTCTCGATTATTTTAGAGTCAAATCATCTTTGTTTGGTGTCGACCCAAAATGAATCCCGTAAAGAGACTGAGGTGTCGACCCATTCTACATTGGTGTCGACTCAATATGGATCCTGGTCCAATACTGAAGGTGTTGACCTAAACTAATTTGGTGTCGACTCAACTTAGTTTCTGAAATGTCTTAAGAAAAGATATTACGGTGTCGACTCAACTTCTCAATGGTGTCGACACACTTGAGAATTTTAAGCATGTTTTGCCTTAAGGTGTCAACTCAATTATCAATTGGTGTCGACGCAAAATATTTTTTTCAAAAACACTGAGTGTCAACCCATTTGATGCAAAGTGTCAGCACAAATGGTGTAAGGTGTCGACTCATTAGTCCTGTAGTGTCAATACTTACCTTTTTGAAAATAGTTAAATATAATCTTTTTAAATTAAATTAATTAAGAAATTAAATTATTAAAATTATTAAAATCTAATTAAAAAGCCATTGGGCTAATAATTTTCCATTTTTTGATGATTACAACATTTTGAAGAAAACGCTTTAAAAATATTTGTAACAAAGGTTCTCCCATTATCTCTATACGTTAATTAGAAAGTGTAAATTCAACGAAGAGGCAAACAATGACATTCTGTCAACATAAGCATGCAAAAACTCAAAATGCTCAAACATCTAACAGTCATTATAGCAATTTGCCTCGACATGCATGTACAATAGTTTACAAATCCCAAGCATCAATCCATCTTAATAATGTAAACTGAATAGCAATTGGCATTAAAAAAAACTCAAGGCAATAATACAACAGTTAATATAACAGTTGGTATGAATTTTAGATAGGACATTCACAAAAGATAAACTTCATACAAATATATTTCAAAAACCCAACAACCATACATCCATTCAAAAACTATTAAACAGTAAAGTGTGCAACAAACATCCACACCATCCACATCAAAATATAAAAATAGAAATGTATGTTTTTAAGAATTACGACTTCTTCTTCACAACCAACAAAACACAAAAACTTAATGTCTTGATCTTCTTCACTTTCTTCTCTTCCTTCTCCTTTTCTTCTTTTTACTTGTTTTCTCTTCTCCCATTTTGGAACCATCAAATATCATCCATTTGCTTCTTGAACGCCTTCTTTTCTTCTTATTTCTTCTTCCTTTCATATGCCTTTTCCTTAGAGGAGGCTGTCGTTTCATCAACTTTTTCTCTGGCTCCCATGGTTGCGAAGGTGGCTGCCAAAGCCAAATCTGCCTCACGTCTCAACTGAGTAGCTTTCTCTTTCTTCGTTTCCTTGGGCTTGAATTGCTTGGCCCAAGCTTCCTTGATCCAGGTGAGATGCTCATCCACTTTCCTCGAGTTTTGCTGGACAATAAGAATTATGCCTTCATCATATTCTTTCCAGACTTTCTAGAAGATATCGAGGTTGGCATTCACAAGGGTGACCAACTCAGCAACTTGCTAGGAAGAGGGAGTGGAGGAAGGACCAATAGCTGGGGGAGGAGGATGAGGGACCAGAAATGTATGTTCTGATATGAAAGGGAACAGGGGATGATGGATCAAAGGGTATGGGGGAGGTGGAACGACTAGAGGGAGGGAGAAGAGTCCTACTTGATGATGGTTGGGCCGGAGAGGGGGAGGCAAGACTACCATGACGAGTGGTCCACAAATCATCAACTAAAGAAATGTGCATAAGTTTCAAGGTAGATTTTTCATACAGGTCATGTTTAGAAAAGGGAATGCCCTTTTTAGCGGTGAGATCAATACCGAAGTGTCTAAAATCTTTGGTCAGAAACATGGCATGGGAAAGAGATGAGTTGGACTTAAAGTGAGACTGGAGCACATTTGAAATGAATAGATAGCCAAGATCAAGTCTATGGCTCTCAAGGATACACCACATTATAAACAATGAATAAAAGACACGTCTCCATAATTTTCAGTTTGAGGCAAAAAGATGTGGTTTACAAAATGGTGTAAGATCCTCGTATCAGATTTCAGGGAGTTGGCCTCAAAGGGCTTGGTTAAGTCAACAATATCAATAGCAAAAATTTGTTTTACTGCATCGTGAAAGGAGAAATCTTTGATGGTTTTCCTCTTTAGTTTACAGGAAACAACGAATCGACCCTCATGAAGACCAAGAATTTCATTGAGGATCTTAGAGGTCAAACGAATGTCGACACCGTTCACCCAAGTGGTGATGGTGTTGTCAAAGTTGTCGGTTATCTTCAAGTGAGTCTAAAAAAGGTTCACTAGAGAGGGATAATGATGGTCTTGGATTTGTAGAAGATTTATCCATCCAAGAGTGGTGAACCACTTTGAGAATTTTATTTCAATGAAATCGAAAAACCAAAAATCAATCAAACGGCCAGGGATTACCTTGCGAGTAGCGAAAGAGGCGAAGTACAAATTCTTGTACTTCGAGTACTAGAATTTGAGCATAAAAACCATCTCCATATCCATAGTTGGCATCGTCGCATTAGTCGTCTTTGATTTCTTCTTCTTTTCATCCTTGGGGCTTGACAATTCACTGGCAGGTCGTTTGCTTCCTTTTTCCATGGTCATTGGGGGCATCGACGGTGAGAGAGAGAGAGAGAGAGACGAAGAGAGGGAAAGGAGTCGACATTAGGGTTGAGGGAAGAACAGAGAGGTCGAAGAAGGAGAGAGGAGACGAACGGTTTCTTTATGGAACTAAAGAGTATGAGCACGAAAGGAAAAAATTGCCTATTTATAAACTCTATGAAATATGTCGACACAAAACTCATTAGAGTCGACATTTTTCACGTGACACAAGAGGTGGTCAAAAATAGAAATTGTGTCAACACTGTTTAACATGGTGTCGACACTTTCGGTTCATTGAGTCGACATTCTTCATGGGATGAGTTGACTCAAATATTACCAAGAGCAAGATATCGAAATCAAGTTCACACTATATAGCTGGAGTCTACACTTTTATCAAAATATGTCGATACTATATAACTTTGAGTCAACCATTTCACACATGTGTCGACACTTTTTTATCATTGAGCCGATACTTTTCACATATCAAAATAAAGCATGAAAAGAATTGCACAAACATTGAACATGCATTGTTAGTATGACATTTAAGCATCAATCTGGAGTGCATAGCATACCAAATTCTCGTCTAATATAACACTATCTTTCTTCATTTAAAAGTTTGGTGAATATATCAACAAGTTGGTGGTCTGTGCCTACAAATTTAAGTTATATGTTACCTTTTTGAACATTATCTCTAATAAAATGATATCTTATCTCAATTTTCTTTGTTCTAGAGTGTTATATAGGATTTTTGGATATGTTAATGGCATTAGTGTTATCACATTTAATGGGAATATGATTTAAACATACCCCATAGTCTTCTAGTGGTTGTTTTATTCAAAGAACCTGTCCAAAACAGCTACTAGGTGCAATATACTCAGTCTCAGCTGTGGATAAGGCCACTGAGTTCTGTTTCTTGCTAAATCATGATATGAGAGAGTCTCCTAGGAATTAATATGTTCCACTTGTACTCTTCCTATCAATTTCACAACCGATAAAGTCTGCATTAGAATAGCCAAATAACTCAATGGCTATTCCTCTAGGATATAATAATTTTAAGTTTTATGTGCCTAAGAGGTATCTAAAGATGTGCTCAATAGCAGTCACATGTAATTTTTTAGGATTAGCTTGAAATCTAGCATACATACATATTCTAAACATGATGTCAGGTCGACTAGTAATTAAGTAAAGTAGGGAGCCAATCATACCTCTGTATCTCTTTTCCTCTACTGCTTCATCATTTTCATCATTGTCAAGCTTTGTTGAAGGGTACATTGGAGTTCCCATTAGTTTTGAATTTTGCATGTCAAACCTTTTCAACAAATCTCTTTGGTATTTAGATTGGTTTATGAAGATTCCTTCTTGTGATTGTTTGATTTGAAATTCAAAAAAGTAATTTAGCTCACCCATCATGCTCATTTCAAATTCTCCTTGTATGTACTTAGCAAAGTCCTTACAAAGAGATTCATTAGTTGAGCCAAAGATAATATTATTTACATATATTTGGATAACAAGCATGCCTTTTCATTGAGACTTGATAGAAAGAGTTGTATTAATTTTTCCTCTTGAAAACTCATTTTTAATCAAGAATTTGCTATGCTTTTCATACTAAGCACTTAGTGCTTGTTTCAAACTATAGAGAGCCTTAGTGAGTTTGTAAACATGATTTGAAAAATCTAGATTTTCAAAATTAGGAGGTTGTTTTACAAAAACTTTCTCAGAAATAAAACTATTTAGAAATGCACTTTTAACATCCATTTGATAATGTTTAAAGTTTTTAAAGCATGTAAAAATAAGCAACATACTAATGGCTTCAAGTCTAGCCACAAGAGCAAAAGTTTCAGTAAAATCGATGCTTTCTTCTAGATTGTAACCTTGTGCTACCAATCGAGTTTTGTTCCTAAGAGCTACTCCATTCTCATCTATTTTATTTCTAAAAACTTATTTTGTACCAATGAAGAAGTGTTCCTTAGGTATTGGGACTAAAGTCCAAACCTTATTTCTTTCAAATTAATTTAACTCTTCTTGCATAGCCAAGATCTAAAATTCATCATTTTTAGCTTTTTCAAAATATTTTAGTTCAGTATGTGAAAGGAATGCTAAGTTACCATAAACATTATGTGAGACCCAGTTCCATTTCATTTTATGATATATTTATGTGTTTGACATGTTTCTTTCACCATATGTATAGCATCGATGAATGGTTTACGTTTCTTTATCGTAAAATAGCATGTGTAGATGTGTTTTACATTTTTTTGGGTTTCGTTAAGGCTTGTTTGGCTTGTGGTTGGGATTAAAAACCTGTTTGACGTAAAGGACCGTGTTTCCCTAGTAGTCCAGTCGACTGGACTGAAGGACCCAAT
Source organism: Heliamphora pulchella (assembly GCA_032270985.1). NCBI lineage: Eukaryota > Viridiplantae > Streptophyta > Magnoliopsida > Ericales > Sarraceniaceae > Heliamphora > Heliamphora pulchella. The sequence goes on from JAULJZ010047661.1 coordinate 34,776, forward strand.
CGACTGGGTCGACGGTCAGTCAACTGAGTTATGTCGGTAGGCCTTTTTGTTCATTTCCAGTAGCCTCGGTCTGTCGATTGAGGGGGGGTTCAGTCGACTGACCCCCCTATTTGTTGTGTCCTATAAATATCTCAAGCTAGGAGATATTTTCAAAACTCTTGCTTCTCGACTAAATTTTCATTTCTCTTCCTTCTCTTTACATTTTTGTGTTGCCCGAGCTTAGTTTTTGACGATCAGCTTGTGGATCCGTGCTATTCGCGCTGCTAGCTTTGTATCAATCCTAACAGATTCTCATTCCGACAAGGTTCAATTTTTGAGACTTTGAGTTTCGACTCACCGAGGTAGGATCTTAGACTTTATTGTTGTTAAAGAGTGTTACGTGTAATCATATGTAGTTTTACCGAGTAGAAAATGCATTAAATGTTGTTTTCATGTTTGAACCTTGCTTTCGGGTAAAAAGACATGTTTTACACTTTTTTCTTGGTTTATTACATGGTTCGGGTGTGTGGATATCCGTGGTTTTCTTGCTTTCGGGTGAATTTGAAAATTGAGGTTTTGTAAAATTCTTGAAAAACGTATTTTTGGAGGTTTGAAGCTAACCCTCGGGGTTGAGTCTCAGTTTTGAAATATTTTGTTGGAAATAGAAAAATATTTTAAAAATATTTTTGTTTGATCTGCATGTTGATGGATGGATCTTTATACATGTTTAATGTATAAATTGTGGAAATATTTTCGTAGTCAAGCTACGGGTTGGTTATTTTTTGAAATGTTTCTCTAGATGTGCTAAGATTGCGGGTAGTTGGCACGAGTTGCCCTCGGTGGAAGTCCAAAAACGTGCGCAGAGTAGGTACCTTTGTCCTTCGGGATAATTCCCGTAAAAAAGGTTTGGGTGCTTTTATTCCTCTGGTTTCGGACCCGTAAAGTCAGCAGTAACGTTGTGGTGGCTCCGTATAGAACTTGTCATTACTTAACAGGTCTTAAATGATTCAAGGATTTGATAATGGGTAGAAGTCTATAGTTGTTATCTTTGTCCATTGTGGCAGAGTTGGTACATAGGATTCATTTTTTTTCCTCGGTTGTATGATCCAAGAGGGAACAATGTTTTGGTTACTGTTTTCTTTAACTGTAAAACGTTACTTGCATTAGTCTTAATGCTTGGTTTTGTCTGTGGTTGAGTTAGCTCCCACCATATGATTGCATATCCTACTTTACAGCTTTATAGTCTATTTCAATTGGGCTTCGGCTCACGATATAGGACTTATTAAACCTTTTTCTGGTTATGAGGTTGATGGTCATGAGAAGTTGATCTAGTGGTGCCAGCGGTGGCGGAAGACTTTATTAGATTTCCTTTTGTATGCCTATTTCTGAAGGCGTGTCTTGTACGCCTCAAGGCGATAAATTTATGCATGTTGGAACTGGATGTTTACTGCTTATGAGAGATGCATATTGGGTACTCTCTTAATTTCAACAGCTGTATTTGATTGTATGAAAATCTATTTTCATAAAACTGGCGTTTGATGGACTTTTCACGTGACCTTGGTATTAGATCTAGGCAACCCAAGAGGGGGGAGGGGGGTGAATTGGGTCTTTTCTAGTAATAAGGAATTTAAAACATTTTCAGAAATCTTTTAATATTGCAATAAAGCAAGGTACGCAAGTATATAATCAATGCAAATATTAAAAGATGAGGGATAGAGAAATAGAACCAGACACCAG
>JAULJZ010047682.1:0-14191 GCA_032270985.1 Heliamphora pulchella
AAAACATTTTAAAAAGTGAGCCTCAACCCCAAGGGCCAGCTCCAAACCTCTAAAAACACATTTTTCCCAAAAGTTTTTGCAAAAACTCCTTTTTCATCGATCAAACCACCCGTGGAAAGCCAACACCCAACCACCAAACCACCCAAACGTCACCAATAGCCCACATAGGACCCCAGTCGACTCGCCAAACCCCCAGTCGACTGAAAAACTCTCTATAAAAAGTGAACCAAGACAGAAACAATTTCAGTCAACTGACCTCCCAGGTCCAGTCGACTGAACTCATGAGTTCAGTCGACAGAATTCACCAGAAAGTGTTTTTGAGCTACGGTTTTTGCACGTTTTTGCTTCCAAACCTCAAATCTAACCCCCAAACACCCTCAAACATCAACACGCCCAAGCCTCTCGCCAAAACATCGAAAAGAAACCCTCAAAACGCACTTTCATCCACCCAAAATGCCAAAATGCCAAAAAAAAGGTTTTGAATCAAAAACTAGATCTAAAACATAAATCACCTTTTCATGCATTTTTAAATAGTAGAAATGCACAAGATTACATATTACACCCTTATACAGCAGTAGAATCTGAGATCCTACCTCATTAGGTCAAAAACCCAATGCCTCGATCTACGTGCAAATTCAAACTTCGTCAAAATCAAAATCCATCTGGATGGATGCGTAGACCACGATGCCAATAGCAAGGATCCACTGTTGGATCGTTGAAAATCGAGCCCCGGGCCCCCGATAAGTTAGAGAGAAGGCAGAGAGAATATGGAAGAAACTTAGGAGTTAAGTTTTGAAAATATCTTTTGAAAATATCTAACTCCAAATATTTATAAACTTCCAAAATATCTTTTCTTTTTGAATTTTTAAAATTCGCACAGAAACTCCCTACAACCCCGGGAAACAATCCCGCATGCTTATTTCAACCAAAATATGCATCAAAACGCATATAAGCATATTAAAGCAAAAAATGCCAAAAAGGCGTCAAATCACCGCATATGCATATATATCAAAAAAATAAAACGGTACAGGGTCTCACATCTTTTTCTTTAGTTTAATAATATTTTCTAACATTTTCATTCTAGAATAGTTTTCTTTATAAACCTTTTCTTTATTTTCTTTTCTTCAAACCTCTAAATTCTCTTTGTTATGATACTATTATCTTCTTTGTTAGTGAGTTTTCTTTACTTTTAGCGTTAAATACTCATCATGTTAATGTTTCTTTAAATATATGATTGTGCATGATTTAATTAACTTCTTTAAATGCATATTTAGAGTAGTTTGACTCATTTTGCAACTACCCATGTTTAGATAATTTTAGTATGTTTTCTTTGTTCTTTTATGAAAATCATGATAGTAAGTTTATTTTTATGAAATTGCACGCGGCGGGTGTGTTTCATGTATCCTTTAGTTAGAAATTGTATACCGTAGGATTTAGGATTTTCTATTCCTATTTGTTTTATTTAGAGTGCTATGTACATATGTTATGTATTTTCTATATTTGATTTTAGATGTTCTCTCTTTACCTCCATTTTTTTTATTTGCATATATTTGAGAAATATTTATTAAAGAACCAATGATGATTAATAGAGGCCAACATTTCAGTTGGGCAGACGGGGTGCCTAACACCTTTTTTGATTCGTACCTTAGCCCCCGAACCCGCTTTCTCTAGTTAACGTTTTCAAGATCAGTAGCCATTTTTGCTTTTCTTAGTTTTCCTCAAAAACTAAGTGGCGACTCCATTTTCAACAAAAAGGGGTTTTCGAAATATAGTTTTCAAGGTGTTAAAATATTTTTCAAACATCTTTGAATTCTCAAATTTTTTACCATGTTCAAAACCACTAAATCCCAACGCCACATCGCCGACGCCAACTTCTATTCTTCATCTTCTTTTTCTCTGTTTCAGTTGTCGAGAGAACCGAGGAAGAGAGGGACGAGAGAGAGAGAGAGAGACGCTGGGGAAGGACATCGGCAGTAGCTCGGCATCATCGTGAGAAGTTGGTCGGCGGTGTGACTGGCAGAGATCGGTGAAGTTTGCGGCGATGGTGATCTGAACCTAGGATTTCCATTTTTTTCAACAAAATCCTGAGATGTTTGGCGTCAATGGGTGAAGGATTTTGTAATCAAGCAACCAAGACCCTTGATTCCTCACTGACTGAACTTAGGGTTTGGATTATTGGATGAAAAATTGGAGCTTGAAGCTCTATCGCAGGTTACCTCTTCGTCTCTCATCTTTTTATTTTCTTCTCGATTACTTCCATGAAGGTTGAACTAATTTTTATTTTCCTCTAAAATTGGAGGATTCAAGAGTGGGATTAAAGGCCATGTAGCAAGGGTTTTAGTTTGAAGCTTCAAGGGGCAAAATCCCAACGTGGCCGAAAACCCTAGGTATCGGGATTGACTGGTTTTTGAAGTTCTAAGAGCTCAACCAGGTAGGATATTAACTAATTGGGATGCTTTGATATGAATGATGTTGATATTGTTTGATTGCCATGTGAAACCCCAAATCCATGAGAGATTAATCTAAACCCCAACCATAGTTGAGTTCATACACATGGATTATGATACTTTATATTCATTGTGAAATTAAAACCCACAGGAGGCGACGGAAGCTTGTAACCTGGTGATTAGCTGATTAAAGAGTTAAAAGTCATGTTTTAATTCAAAATTTCATTTATAAAGCATGGTTAGTTAGAGTATTTCATTCAGTCGATGAATATCGGATACAGTATGATCAATGGATAACTCAAGGGGAGGTTTGACCCATTTACTTGTTAAACAGTGATTTGAAAACTAAACTTATGAGTAATTGGTAAGATTTTAGAAGTTGGTGTGTATAAACTTAGGTTATGTAATTGGAGCATGTGAATTTCATGGAGGATGGATTTAAGTTCAAGATCTAGAGACTTATTTGGTTATTTGAACTCAAGTTGAGGTTTAATTTTAATTGGACTATATTTGTTTGAACTTTTAAAGAATTTAATATAATGGTGGGTTTTAAGAACTCTTAATGAATACGTAAAGTCTTATAACATATTGATTGGTGGTTTGTAGGCAAAGATTATTGATTAATTATGAATCATGGAATGCAAATGAAAGATGTAGTTAATTTATGGTTTATAAGGTTGAGTGTTGATAGTAGGGAGTTGAATTGTAGAAGTTGAAGCGTTAAATTATAACTTGGGCCTCGTAATTTGGTAAAACATGAATTAACGATTGAGCGTACAACTAAGTTAGAAGATGGAGAAATTGCTTGAAATAAATTCTAGTTAAGTGATTGGGACACTTTAATTTTGTAACACTTGAATCCCTTGATGGGTTTAACCATTACGGTGTGGCATCTAACCTTTAAATTACTAAACTATTGAAATGTGAATTATTCTAGAGTTGATCAAATGAACTTTGGAATTTCAACTTAATATACTGGACTTGTGGCAAGACTTGAAGTATACACTCTAAATTATGATGTTCAGCTCTGGGTTGTTTAATCATTGACATGAGATTAAATGAAAGGCAAATTGAATGGGATATGGGATTAAACCTGAACGGTTGGGTATTGACCTTAACTAATGGGTTATGGAATTAATGAATTGGTGTTAAATGATGAAATATCGTGTGGTGGTGCATAAGTTATTGAGGTAAGCCAAAGGTGGCAAGCGGACTCATAGTTGAGGTTGATGGAATTTAAATATGAAATTGTCATGTGAAGGTTAATTTCCTAACTAACTCTCAAGATATGAAAATTAAGTTAATTAATGAATTAAATTATTCAATTGGGTTTCATCTAGATACTAATAGAATACAACTTGAAAATTGGGCTGGTTGACATTCCTGGGAGTATGGATTGTAGTTGGTGTTTGATTTGGTGAGTTGTTTCAATCCATTAAACTCTTAAATACTTTAATGGATGGTCTCATAATAATTGAATAGTATAAGAACTCATTTTTGTGTTGAATTGTGGCCAGTTTACTGACACTAACCTTTGAGAACTTGAATGATGTGTATATCTTGAACTTAAGAATCTTATTGGATGATTGCTAAATGAATGAGACGATGTAATAAAATGGAAATCTTGAAACTTGATTGGCTTGAGCATTGTAATTTAAATCCATGATTAAATTAGGAAATTTGGGGTAAGTTCATGAATTATCGAACTAAACTTCGTTGTGAGTCGATTTGAGTTTATTAAAACATAATAAATGCTGATAGTGAATTTGACGAGTATTGACTTGAATTTGATAATGTGATTTATGAGCTGTGATTGAAATCTAATAAGAATACTTGAAAGATAATGGAACGATCTACAGCATTAAGTGTGAGACCCTGACCCATTTTCTTTTTCGGCGTTTTTTGACGCGCGTTTCGTGTTTATGTGAGAGCATATTTTTATATGCTTTTGATGCATGATCGGAGTTAGATATGCATGTGGGGCAGGTTCCCGGGGCCGTGAGGAGTTGCGATGCAAATTTTGATAAATTTTAAAAAAAGATATTTTGGAGGCCTATAAATATCTGGAGTTAGATATTTTCAAATGATATTTTCAAAACATCTCCACTAAGTTTCCTCCATTTTCTCTCTGCCTTCTCTCTAACTTCTCGGGGACCCGGGGCTCGATTTTTGATGATCCAACAGCAGATCCTTGCTATTGGCAAGGTGGGCTACGCGTTCATCCAAATAGAATTTTATTTCAACAAAGCTCAATTTTGCATTTGGTTCGAGACGTCGAGTTTTTAACTCACCGAGGTAGGATCCTAGACTGTCATATCTTATAAGGGTACTACATGTAATCGTGTGTGTTTTTACCGGTTAAAAATGCATGAAAAACCGATTTATGTTTTGATAAAATGGGTTTTGGCTTAAAAAGGGGTTTTGTGTTGATTTTGGTAGATGGAATCGGGTTTTGAGTTTTTCCTTTCGACGTTTTGTGGTAGTTTCGGGTTTGGGCTTGTCCGAGGATGTCGAAAAGGTGTTTGGAGGCTTAGATTTGTGGTTGAGACAGTGGTTTGTGTGTGTTTGAAAGTTTTTGGGCTCAGAACACTCAAGAACAAGAAATCAGGATTTTTCTCGGGTGGTAGCTTGCTCGAGCGCCCGATGTCTACTCGAGCGGACTAGCTGCACAAGGCCATTTTGTTTTGATGTTATCTCCCTCATCCGGACTCAAAATTGGGTTGTTCTTGTACTCAAATTGAAGCCCCAGAAGTCTTCTTTCCAATGACACCTCTCCCACATTAAAATACATTTTGTAGAAAAAGTTATGACCAAAAGAGTGAGGGTATGTCAAGATTTCCAAACCATTTTTCACCCGTTTTTGGCTAAATATTTGGGAAAGGTTATTTTTCATCCTTGAGGGAGCGTTTTATCAAGTTTCTTGCTCCTTGAGTTCGTGTTTGCCATGGTGGGCATGTGTGGGTCTGAGTTGGCCGTGTTGGGTGTTAGTGTTTTGGTGGTTGGGTTCTTAGTTTGGGTTTTCTCCCAGCATTGACCGCTCGAGCGGGCTGGTGGCCGAGAGTTGGGTTGGTGGGTGACCACACGATCGGTGGTCGTCCGCTCGAGCGAGGTGGTGGCATAGATATATGGTGGTAGGGGACCGCTCGAGCAGTGGTTGTGCGCTTGAGCTGGGTTGTGGCATGTGTTATGTCGGTTGGAGACCGCTCAAGCTGTGGTTGAGCGCTCGAGCGCTTGAGCGGTGTTGACCTTCGGGTAAGGTTGTGGTTTTCTGTATCGCTGGTTATCCCAGTGAGTGGACGGGTCATTCGGGTGAGCGGATAACGGGTGTGTGTGGCATGTGATGTCGTGACAGGTGGGGTCATGATGTGAAGTTATATATGGCTATGTGTGTTTATAACTGGCTTTGTGCATCTATAACTCTAGTTTATTTATGTACGAATTGTGAAGTTATACATAACTTGTTGTCGATATGTGTAACGTGGTTTTATGCTTTAAAACTCATAGTTTTATAGTTTTATAGGCATGTGTATGTGGACTCTGAGGAGCAGATGCATGTGGTGCATGTTACACGGGTTGCGTGTGTGGTGTGTGTTGCGTGTGTTGCACGGGTTACGTGTGTTAGATGGGGCAATGGTCCTTCGGTGAAAGCCCGATAAATGTTAGATGGGGCAGTGGTCCTTCGGTGAAAGCCCGAGAAATGTAGATGGGACAGTGATCCTTCGGTGTTAGATGGGGTAGTGGTCCTTCGGTGAAAGCCCGAGAAATGTAGATGGGGCAGTGGTCCTTCGGTGAAAGCCTGAGAAATGTTAGATGGGGCAGTGGTCCTTCGGTGAAAGCCCGAGAAATGTTAGATGGGGCCATGGTCTTTCGGTGAAAGCCCGAGAAGATCGTTGTGTTGTGTGTGTGCATAGGTGCTTAGAGCCCTCGGGTTGTGAACCCATAAACTAAGTCGGTTACCTCCATGAATGGCGTTGTGTACGTTATTGTAACTCCATATAGAACTTGCCATTACCGAGCAAGACTTAAGTGGTGACTAGGGTAATGGGAAGGAGTCTATAGTTGTTACCTTTGTCTGTACTTTTACTGCTTTTCCTTAACCATGGCATGATATCTTTTAGGATGATATGCATAGTTTTAAGGATGGAAACGCGATCCTGAAGACAGTGCGTGTGAATCTGAAGGACGAATACGAGGTCCTGGAGAGATATGTGTTGGGTGTGTTGCTCATAGTGTGTTGGGCGTAGTGCATGGATTGCATGAGTTAGCTTGTCGAGGCTTGTGAAAATTGGCTTAGATATACATTCATGTGTTGCATATATATATTTGTCATTTTTTTGGGACTCGTGCAAGTCGTGTTTTCAAACTGTTTTAAGGCTTGAAAGAGAGTCTAAAACTACACCTCGTTTTCCTAGCATGTTTAGCTTATATTGCATGTGCTGTCTAGTATCTGCTGAGGTTTGTCTCACGGTATGGGATTTGATTTTCTTTAGGTACCGGTCACGCAGGTTGATCTGAGGTTGCTAGAGGGGTGGAAGAGCTGTAGTCTTCTTTTTTTCTAGTTTTGAACATGTATGCTGTAACATGTTTTTCGGCGTTGGCGCCGTGTAATGTAAGCCGTTTAGCGATTATATACAATGCATGCATGGTTTATTTTGAGAGTGTATTCTCGGGTTAGATGTTATGATTGGTTGTTTGTGGATGTTTCACGTGACCGAGAGTTTGGGGCGTGACAGCTTGGTATTAGTGCATTGGGTTCATATACCTCAGACCCGTGGAAAGAGGGTGTATCCCGTGTGAGGTTGATTGCGTGTGCTTGACTGCATGTGTTTAGATGTTTTGATAACATGAACGTGTTAGCATGCAGGTTATACGTGAATGATGTGTATATGTGAGCAGGGCGGTTGAACTATGGGATTGATTAGTCCTGCCTTTGGGCATTTGGATTAACAAACTTGGGAGCCAAGTTAGAAACGCATTTAGCTGACGTGATTTCTAGCAGGAGAAAAGGTATTCTGACAGGAGAATATAGTAGAAGATCTGACAGGAGCTTCAACTCGGAATCAAATCGTAGTTGAAGAATCGATCGACAAAAGGTATTCTTCTAAATTAACTTTGGTTGCATGGATTTTATTTTGATCGTTCGTCGTCAAAAGTTTTATCTGGAGCCCGTCTCGGCATTTGCCCGTCCAATTAATTTTTTACCAAAAATCATTTACAAAAACAATAATCTTGGCAGTTTTGCCTCCAATAAACTGCATAACTATGGAACGATTCGAAGATTCGAGTCAGTATATCTTTTCAGCGTGTCTACCATGCCCTCATGTTTAAGCTACCGAGGATCAAACAATTTGTTCACTGATTATGAACAGAAACGGTTGGGATATGATGGAGGAATGAAATGATAATGCTTGGGAAGGATATCAGGCGGTAATTCAAGAGGAAGAAGAGGAACGTAATGAGGAAGACGACTGGCCGCTGGATTATCCAGCACGACCTTATAGGTTTGGTCACGTACTTGGTAGCATTACTTTTCCCCAACTTTTTGATGAGAAGGTATACGTCGATGAGATGCAATCCTATTTGGTTAGTGAGGGTTGTGCTAAAATTAGATGGGGCCGAATGGGCTGACTTTTGGGCTGCTCGGGATCAACACATGGAATACGTCGGAGAAGACATTAGGGAAGAGGTTGATAACACGTGAGCTATTGCGGATGATGATGAAAGAAGAAGAAGAGCAGTGGTCGGCGAGTTAGATGATCTGTGGGTATTTGAAAGCCCTTTATGTATAGACGAAGTAAGACAGATCGAAAGTACAATACTGGGATTGTTAGATCCCAATAACGGTGTGGAACATCTAACCAGGAGTAGACGGCATTTCAAACTGACTCAGTTGGAAAAAGGGCAGTCAAGCGGGAAATGAAAAAAGAATGAACAAGAAGAAAAGGATGACGCTGTACTGAAGCAACTTAAAAAGACACAGGCTAATGTCAACATTTGGGGCTTACTGATGGCCTCACATAAACATAAGCAAGCTGTACTGAAGGTCCTGAACAAAGCCAGTGTTTCGATAGATGCGACCCTAGAGTAGCTTGTTGGACTCATTCTGCCAGCTGTAGAGCCAAAAGTCATTTCCTTTTCTGATAAGGATCTGTGAGTGGAAGGAAAGAATTATAACAAACCCCTGCATATAACCATTAAATGCTTGGAAAAGTGGGTCCCGGTGACTATTATTGATAACAGGTCAGCATTAAATGTTTGTCCGCTTAGAACAGCAATTTGCTTGGGACTAAAGCCGAAGCATTTCACACCTAGTAATCAAGGGGTCCAGTTCACATTATCAGTAGGGCTGCTAGAGACATCGGTTGAGTTTTACGTACTGGACATACTGGTCTCTTTCAAACTGTTGCTAGGCAGGCCATGGCTGCATGACTCGAACATCCAAGCAGTGCCATCGACTCTTCACCAAAAGTTGAAACTAATAAAGAATGGGGCAGTTTTGACCATCCATGGAGAAGACAGCATCCAACTCCCAAGAGGAGAAGGCTCGACTCTCTTGGAGGTTCAGCATGGCGAAGGGGATGTGTCGCTAAGTGGCTTTTGATTCGACGAAGCGCAGGCTGTGCAAATGCTATTGAATGAAGAAGAGATGTACATCAACCCGAGAGCAATTACAATGATGAGACAAATGTCCTACTTTCCAGGCATGGGGCTAGGGCGCAAGCAGCAAGGAATTCCCAAACCTGTCCAGGTATTGTCGACTTCTCGCCGTTTCGATCATAGATACAAACCGATGGGAGAAGATTTGGAGGGGCCTACAAGGGGGCAGAAGGCCAACTATTTGGGAATACTTAATAGGTATTTTGTCAAAGAAGGAGAAGACTTCCCATACTGTGGCGTCCTAGAGCCATGGATTGGCGAAGAAACTGACCAGAAGTTGCTAGGGCTTGAGATCTTTTTTGGCCATCAACTATCCGACACGAAAGAAGAGGAAACAATGAAAGGAGAAGAGGAATGAAAGAAGATCCAAGAGGAAGATTGGGCGGAAAAGCTTGATGAAATCGACATGGGAGAGTTGTTCAATGAAAAGATGGCGCAGCTACACGTAACTGACCTAGACTGTTTCATGATGGGCTTCAGCGCTCCAACCGACTGCACCAAGCTCATTGTTGATGCGACTGCAAAGGAAGTGAAGAACTGGACCTTAGAGTTCTGTAATGTGCATGTGGTCTGTTATGAGTATGAGTCTAAGTCGGAATCTGTGGTTGAGGGCACGTCTATTTGTGCACCTCCTCCTATTTATGCTTTTGAGTTTGTAATTCTGTCTTCCTTCAATGAAATGAATGAAATTTTTGGTTACTCTGCTTTGTTTGATTTATTTCATACGCTTTTTGACGATCTTGAATTCGACGGGAATGTCCCCGAAGAAATAAAATTTTTAATAAAAAGAGAAGAAAAAATGCGTGCCTAACCAATAATTAAAAAAAATTTGTCAATAAATCTGGGTAATGAAACTAACCCACAAAATGTACAAATTGGTTCTTTTTTATCCTTAGTTGAACGTGAACACTTAATAACTTTATCAAAAAAATTCAAGGATGTATTTGCATGGACTTACGAGGATATGCCCAGAATTGATTTCGATATTGTCCAACACCATATCCCCTTATACCCTGATGCTAAGCAAGTCAAACAAAAATTAAGACAGATCCGACCAGAATGGGCTCTAAAGATTAAAGAGAAGTGGCCAAACAAATCAATGCTAGATTCTTAATGGTAACTGAGTATCCGAAATGGATAGACAACATTGTGCCAGTTTTAAAGAAGGACGGTCGTATCCGAGTCTGCGTGGATTTTTGGGATCTCAACAAGACTAGCTCAAAAGACAATTTTTCACTGCCGCACATCGATGTCTTGGTTGACAGTACAGCAGGGTATGCCTTGTTATCATTCATGGATGGCTTTTCTGGGTATAACCAGATTCTGATGGATCCCGAGGACAGAAAAAAGACGACATTCACCACACCTTGGGGCACCTATTGTTATCGTGCGATACCGTTTGGTTTGAAGAATGCAAAGGCAACCTATTAGAGGGCTGCCACTACTTTAGTGCATGATATGATATATAAGGAGGTCGAAGTGTACGTGGACGATATGATAGTCATGTCCAAGGATCGGAATGGTCACATTGTAGCACTGCAAAAGTTCTTTGAAAGGATTCGAAAGTACAAGATTCGACTCAACCCACAAAAGTGTGCCTTCGAGATTATCGCCAAAAAGATGCTCGAATTTATGATCACTCAACAAGGAATTAAAGTCGATCCTTCAAAGATCAAAGAAATTTTGGAAATGCCTCCTCTGAAAACCAAGCGAGAAGTCAAGGGCTTTTGAGGTAAGATACAGTTTATCAGTCGATTCATCGCAAAACTGACAACTACCTGTTAGTAGCTCTTTCGTCTGCTGAAGAAAAAAGAGTTGAGTTCGAATGGGATCAAAAATGCCAAGACGCCTTTGATGTCGTACGACAGTACCTACAAAATCCATCTATTTTAGCTCCTCCCGAACCTAATAGGCCACTGATCCTCAATTTGTCAGTGACTGATTCAGCTATGGGATGTATGTTGGCACAAGAAGGTGAAACTAGAATCGAAAATGATGTCTACTACTTGAGCAAAAAGATGATAGGGTTAAAAATACGATACATACCACTGGAAAAGACATGCTGGGCTTTGGTTTGGGCTTCCCGAAAACTAAAGCATACATGCTGTCTTTCACAGTAAATATCATCTCCCGGATGGACCCATTGAAGTACTTATTTGAGAAGCCGTCACTAACAGGAAGGTTGGTTCAATGGTTACTATTGTTATCAGAATTTGACCTCAGATATGTCACCCGAAAGTCAGTCAAGGGCAGTATGAGACCCTGACCCATTTTCTTTTCTTGGCATTTTCGAACGCGCGTTATGTGTTTTTGTTTGAGCACGTTTTTATTGCTTTTGATGCATGATCGGGCTTAGATATGCATGTGGAATAGGTTCCCGGGGCCGTGGGCTGTTGTGGCCCAAATTTCAAAATTTCAAAAAAAATAAAATATTTTGGAGGCCTATAAATAGCTGGAGTTAGATATTTTCAAAAGATATTTTTTGAAACTTCTCTAACAAGCTTCCTATTTTCTCTTTGCCTTCTCTCTAAGTTCTTGGGGGGTCGGGGTTTGATTTTCAATGATCTAATAGCGGATCCTTGCTTTCGACGTCGTGGTCTACGCGTTCATCCAGACCAAATTCCATTCTGGTGAGGCTCGAATTTGCACGAGGATCGAGACATCGAGTTTTAAACTCACTGAGGTAGGATTCTAATCCAGTATGTTTTATAAGGATGCTATGTGTAATCGGGTGTATTTTTATCGGTCGGATAACTGTAGATATGATTTTCTATAAAAGTTGGGTTTTGGGTTTAAAATCGTGTTTCGGCGATTTCGGTGGGTGGAATCGTGTTTTGAGAGTTTTCTTATGAGGTTTTGGTGTTGGGTTTGGATGTGTGTATGTCCGAGAGTGTTGTGTGGGAGTTCAGAGGCTTCGATTTAGGGTTTGGAGGTGGAACCCGTTGCTTAAAAGTAATTTTTGGGATTGTTCAGTCAACTGAACTCGTAGGTTCAGTCAACTGAACAGTGTGTTGAGGCATTTTGGTGGTTTTCTAGTGTGTTTTTCAGTCAACTGGGGGCTTGGGTCAGTCGACTGAACTTCTAGGCAGTGTGATGATGGTTCGGTGGTTGGGTTTTGGTTTTCGATTGGCGTCCTATGGTATTCAATTGATTAAATTATGGGATTAGTCGATTCAAATACCTGTGGGGTCCTTTTGGGGTTTGGTTGGTCGTGTGGTGGCTTGGGAGTCGTGTTGTGGCCTCGGGTGTTTTGTTTAGGTGCTGTCCTTTGGTTGACGTGCATGGTTAGATCTTGAGAGTTGTGGCTCGGTTGTGTGCATGTTGGTTATGTTCGGGACGTGTAGGTTCGTGGTACGGTTTTAAGGATTGGTTCTGGTAAGAATCGGTCTGAGGGAGGTCTGGGTGTCGATCTCTGGGTTAGGCGTTGGTTGTCCCGGTGTGTGGATGGGTCCCAGTTTGTGGATGGATCGTTCGGGTATCGAATGGCGGATGTGTGACATGTGATGTCATGTCGAATTTTGTGACGGGTGGCGTCATGCTGTGAGGTTATATGGCTATATGCGTTTATAACTGGTTATGTGCATTTATAACTCTAGTTTTTTTATGTACGAAATATGTGGGTGGATTACCTGGTTTTGGCGTCGTATGTGAAACGTCGTGGTCATACGTGATCTTCTATTTATAGAGCTATGATTAGTTTTATTCTCGTATGTTGTAGGACGGGAATGTGGTCCTATGTAGTCCTTGTGATCGTGAACGGTCATGTTATATACATGTGTTGCATTGTATATATGGAGAGAGAATAATAACTCCATGGTGAAAGTTCGTAAAGTTGCATATGAAGGGCGAATAATGGTCCTACGGTGAAAGTTCGTGAAGATATCTGTTGGCTCTGGTCAACGAGGCTAGTTAGGGCGGATAGTGGTCCTTCGGTGAAAGTCCGTGAAGATTTGTGTTGAAGGTGGATATTGGTCCTACAGTGAAAGTCCGTGAAGATGTGTGTGTTGCACGAGTTACGTGCGTTGTGTGTGTTGCACGGGTTGTGTGCGTTGCAAAGTTGGGGGCTGTGGTCCTTCGATGAAAGTCTGAGAAGATATGTGAATTGTATGTGATCGATCTGTGGTTAGGGCTCGAAAGAGAGTCGATGTTTGTGTAAACGTTGTGGGCTTAGGGGAGAGTCGGTTTAATTATGTGTGTGTTACATTCGTGGCTCGTAGGAGTCGATCTTTGCCTGTGTGGCATACTACTATATGTATATGGATTGCATGTATTGTATATTGGGACGGATAGACCAATTTTCTTAAAAATGTATTAATGGCCTGCGAGAGTCGTAATACTGGAATCGTTTTCAAGGCTCTGATGAGTCAAAAATTGGTTTTTATCCTCGCTTTCCCATTGCTTGTGAAAATTATTTTAATGGCCCTTGTGAGTCATGATCTAAAATCATTTTCAAACTGTTTTCAAGGCTTGAAATAGAGTCTAAACCTGCACTTCGATTTCCTAGCATGTTTCGTATATACTGCATGCCTGTTTAGTTTTTGCTGAGCTTTGGCTCACGGTGTGGGATTTGCTTTTCTTCAGGTACCGGTCGCGTAGGTCGATCTGGAGGTGCTGGAGAGGTGGAGGAGTTATTGTCTTTCTTTTTGTTTCTATCTGTATCATGTATGCTTAATACATGTTTCTCGGCGTTGGAGCCTTGTAATGTATGCCGTTTGGCGTTTATATACAATGCATGTATATTTTTTCTAGAGTGCATTCTCGGGCTAGGTGTTTCACGTGGCCCAGAGTTTGGGGCGTGACAGCTTGGTATTAGAGCTCTGGGTTCGAATACTTAAGAGCCGTGAAAAGAGGTTGCATCACCGTGTGAGGTTGATTGCATGTGCTTGACTGCATGTGTTTAGATGCTTTCATAACATGTACGTGTTAGCATGTTGGGCATGAGGATGATGTGTATAAGTGAGCATGGAAGTTGGGCCCGGGATTGATTAGCCCTGCCTTTGGGCATTTGGATTAACAAACTTGGGAGCCAAGTTAGAAACGCGTTTAGCTTACGTGATTTCTAGTAGGGAATCTGAGTAGGTTATCCA
>JAULJZ010047714.1:0-14190 GCA_032270985.1 Heliamphora pulchella
GAAATCTTCTACTGAATCTGAATACCGTGCGATGTCTGCCGCTTGTTCTGAAATTAGTTGGCTTCGTGGGCTTCTTGTTGAGCTCGATTTCTCTCAGCCTGATCCCACTCCTCTCCATACTGACAACACTAGTGCTATTCAGATTGCTGCTAATCCTGTTTTTCATGAGCGCACGAAACATATTGAGATCGATTGTCACTCTATTCGGGAGGCACTGGACTCTCGTGTTATTTCTCTTCCTCACATATCCACTGATCTCTAGATTGCTGACATCTTTACGAAAGCCATGACTCGCCAGTGCCATCAGTTCCTCGTGGACAAATTGATGCTTCTTGATCGCCCCGCATCAATTTGAGGGGGGATGTCAGTCAGTAGATTATCTAGCTTATCTAGTATCTATTTATGGCAATGATTCTTTTGCTGTATATTGTGATTAGCTGTATATATTAGTTTCCTTTTTAGTTAGATATGCTTGCTGTAATTACTAAATATCAGCCATGTAATTAGCGCCAGAATGGTTATATAATGGGAAGAGAACCCTCACAATGGGTGTCGAATAAAATTGACACGTATCACGCCCACCATCACGGCCATAACCACGACCACCACGTTTGCCTCCCCCTCGTCCACGACCGCCAGTAGTAGTCACGAGAGCAGATTTATCAGATGTGTCAGATAATGGAGCTTGGGTGGTGTCCTCACGAGTAACCCGTAAAACTCGTCGAAACGCGTCCGAGATTGTTGGAACTTCAAAACTGGCAAGGATTTGTGAGCGAGCAGATGAGAGCTCAGGATCCAAGCCTGCAAGAAACCAGATAACACCAAGCTGCTCCCGTTGCTCCTACATTTTCCTCACATCAGTGGTCAAGGGCATAAGAGTGGTAAACTCATCATAGAGGGTCTTGAATTTAGAAAAGTAATCGTTGAGAGATCGCCCCTATTGATTGAGTTTGAAGAAGCCTTTTAAGACACAAACAAGTGAGAGAAGTTATTGGTGTTTGAGTATAAGAGATCCAGAGAGTCCCATAACTCCTTAACAGTATTGGCGTTGCTTACCAATACTTTGACTTTTCTGTCCATGGAATTACGGAGTTGGGAGAAAATTCTTGCGCCCTCCTGTAACTAGCTATCGAAAACTGCAGACTTAGAATCTGAGAGGTCATCCTTGAAGAGCCTCTCCTTCCTTTGGCCCCTAAAGGTTATTAAGACTGTCTTTCTCCATATTGGAAAGTTAGTACCATCAAGTTTTTCATCCACAAGTCGTGAGGATAAAGAAATAATCTCTGTAACACCGCTCTATGAGCCTTTGGAGAGGCTAGATCCACTGGACGGGGTTCCCTTAGTCATTGCAATATGTCACAAAAATCAATAAATAAATCCTCTTGAGTTGCAACAGTAATCTTGCTAACAGTAACACAAATTGATAGTCTCTCAGGCCAAACAATAGCCGAACAGTAACCAAACAATAGCCGAATGGTAACCAAACAGTAGCCAAACAGGAGAATTGATAATCTCTCTGTCGACGCCAACCGAAACCCTTGCCAAACCCTTGCTGACTTCACTTGACCCTCGTCGAACCCTTGCCGACTGTCAAACACTTCAGTAGAATCCCTTGCTGACCACCGAAACCCTTCACTGGACCCTTGCCAACTTCACTGGACCCTCGCCAACTTCACTGGACCCTCGTTGAACCCTTTAGAAGAAACCAGAGCCGTCGTCGACTCCTGTGGAACAAACCAGAGGCGTCGTCGACCCCTTTAGAAGATAGTAGAGGCGTCGTCAACCCTTTTTGAAGGAAGCAGAGGCGCCGCCGACCCTTTTGGAACAAACCCTAGGTCTCATCAACCTCCGAAATCCCAAGAATGGGGCTTGCCGACGCCGGAACTGCAAGGACAAGCCTTGCTGACCACTGAAAGCTCTGGAATAGGGCTTGCCGACCACCGAAAACTCAAGAACAGGGCTTGCCGACTACCGAAAACTCAAGAACAGGCCTTGCCGACGCCGGAACGACAAAAAGACAGGTTATGGTTTTGTTCTAAAGGGTTTTGCTTAACCTAGTTCTGATACCATATAACAAGAGAATAATCGATTATCAAAAGGCTTAACCTCTCAATTAGAGAGGTCCACTATATATAATAATTACAAAGGTGTGTACAGCAAAACTCTATTGGGCCCTTATAGCTAACGGGCCTATCTACAGATATTATGTACATACATCTAATAATATCACTAACAAACATGAATAACCCCTATTTCATCTCTACAATGCCTTTTTGGTTCATTCTTAGTTTTTGATCTTGAATGTCTGTTAAGAGATGAGTTCAGAGAGATTTTGTGTGATATTGAACAGAGAGCGTAGAGGTTTTACTTGTTTTGATGCTCTAATGGTGGAAGGATGATAGGACTTGGCTTTAAGGTACACCTCCTTAATCCTTCTAAGCTCCTTCTTCCTTCTTCTTCCCTCCTTTCTCTCTCAAACTTGTATGAACACTCAAGAACTATGAAGGTTTGATCCCTCACCCCTTTTGGCAAAAAATGTAGAGATATAAGGGAGGGTTTGGTCTTCTTTATATAGAGGGAAGAACTAGTGGGTGTAATTATGATTTGGAAGCTTTTAGTTTAATTTTCTTGAATTAGATTGGTTACATGGCATGGGGGAAGGCAATGGAGACTTGCAAATTCAGATTTTGGGCAGAGGGGATTTCGGTTAGGTTAGTTTGTGGAAGAAAAATTCTTATCTTGCATTAATTTGGGGTTTAAATTAGATATTGGTACCATATTATGCAAGAAAATGCTTTAAAAATTAATTCGATTTACCTTTTTGGTGTCCCTACTTACTAAAACATATTATTTTAGTAAGTTAATGATTAATTTAGTATTCCCATGAATTATTATAATTTTTATAGCAATTGATTAAATAGGTGTAGGCTTTTAAGTCAAATTAAGCTAGTTTGACAAGATGCGACTTTTTAATTTATTTATGTGCGCAAGAACTTTAATAATGATTTATTTGCTTTTGTTAGCCTATATTATTATATTATTATGTATATTACTTATTTGAATAATCTTGAGTTATAATGATATTTGATTTGTATATCTTTTTCTCATTTTGAGCTTAAAATACAAAAAGTGACTTTTTGGCACAATTTCCTAGGTAGAACCAGTTATGGAGGGGTATTTTTGTTATTTTGCTTTTTTTTTTTTACTCCTTGTTTTGATTTAACAGGTTGAGTTAAAATTGTATGTGTCAAATTTTGATATTTTAGTTGAGATTTGATGTACTAAGTTTTTAACTGGTTTAGTTCAATTCTCATAAAAAATATATTTTATATTTGTTTACTTTATCTATGAGATTTAGTGTACATATATATATGTGCATGTGTATTGATGGCATTTTGAAGATTTGTTATTACTATAATGTATTTTAATGTCTTAGAAGTTGAATTTTTATTTGATTTGATTTGAATATTGTATTTTGTTTTATTTATTAAAATATTTTAGACACATACTCCTCGGTAGTCTTCCATATATATGTTATATATGTATTATATATACATATTTATATATTAATTAATGTTGGTTGTAGAGAATTATGGATGACAAATATCTCAGAAACTTTTGTACAATTATAAAGATGTGAGGGATTTGCGTGTAATTATCGAAACTAAAACTCTTTGGAACTCTTGGGAGTAATTTGGATGTGGACTAAAGTGTCTTCTCTTGAGATTTATAACTTATTATGAATTTTGGTGTCTTAGATTAAAAGTGCAGTTATCTTGAATATTTGGGGTTAAAGGTTACGGGGTTTTAGGTCTTTGAGTATAATGTTCTTTCTAAGTTGGGGCTTGTACTTGATTCTTTTATTCTTTGGACTTGGAATTTGTGTTTTGCTATTATGGGGCAACACATAGAGAGTGTTGGGTTTGAAAGATTATGAAACTATGTTAGCATTTCTTAAGAATAGTGTGGGGCCCGGAGTTTCATTTCTAGGTTTAGCTCCTTAAGGTTTTGAATTAGTGTCTTAGAGTAAGTTAATGATCTCCGAGATTAGAAAGCTTTCTTTTTGTATTAGGGGTTTTTCCTCTTGAGTGTTAAGTCTTTTAGGGTTTCTAGATCACATTAAGGTTTCTGGTTGATCAAGGGTTTTTTCTAATCTTTTAGTGACCTAAGATCCCATGGGCTAACTGTTGTCAATACTAGGGTTTGAATCGGGTCATTACAACTAGGGTTCGAATCAGGTCGTTACAAAACTTGAGGTATCCTTCTTATTAATTCGTTGCTCGTCAATCTCCCTCGTGACCATCAATTCATCCACGATCATTTCAATAAGATACTTAGACTCTTTGGCTGCAATGACAACATATTCGAATTTTGGACTAAGAGACCTCAGTATCTTATCCAAGATTTGAGCATCTTCATATGTAATAATTTAAATTCACCACTTGGTATCTGGAGCCAAATTCTCACCATTTTCTCAATTCCTTGATTTGACTTCCAAAGAGTTTTCCAAGCTGGACGTAGTAGCGGAGGAGATCTTATCAAAACTTGATTCATTAATCCCTCGATTGTTTTTCTTTTTGGAATATTTGAGCACAATCTTTTGTGCTTCAGTCAATTTATCTTCCTCTTCTTGAGATTCAGGTTCTTGATAGTCTTTGTCAATTGAATCCCACACATCTTATGAGCCGAGGAGTACTTTCATTTGGATACTCCCATTCTTATAGTTATCCTTGTCCAATCATGGAAACTGTGATTGAAAGAAAGTGGCTTGGGCGATCGTCGATTGAATTTAAAGCTTTAAATAAGCTATTCACAACTGTAGAGACTGAATTTAATAAATCTGATGTTATGGTTGGATCCAAAATGATTCGAAATGGTAGGAACCAATCTTAGCAGCCTAAAAATGTGCCAAAATGTGATTGAATCGATTAAAAAATGGATCTAGACCAGTTTGGGACTGGTTTAACTGAATATAACTAAGCTAGGCGCTATAGGTGTAGTTCAAGAATGGGGGTCAGTGCGTGAGTCGCTGGATCAGATCTGGTGCGCTGGGAGCGATTTGTGAGTTTGGCAGGACTAGTACAAAACAGATATGGCCTGCATATCTTGAACCAACTACACTGGATTAAAAATGCACGGGCCACAACAAAATTAGATCACATAGGAAAGCGGGTGAAGAAGCTAAAAGTAGGGCATGTTTGGCTTATTCAATTTTGTGCAGACTTTTTGAGCGTGTGAAGGTGCATTAATACTCTATTTTTGGCTTTATTCTTTCCCTTTAAAAATCTTTCTTTATACTGTTGGACTCCTCTTAATGAGAGGAAGTTTCTATTATTCTAAAAAAAAAAAAGAGGAAGTTTGAGAAAATTAACTTCTGGGCTGATTTGAGAAAGGCTCGGTTCTAAGCTCTGATACCACTATTGGTGGAAAATAAAGTACTTGAAATTCACTTATGTTGATTCCTAAGTCACTCAGAACTAAACGTTAAGAGCAAACGCACTTTTATTGAATTGCAAACTCAAGTACAAAAAATATCACAATTCTCACCCACTCTTTTCTTTGCTGCATTCTTGTTTTCTTTTTATTTTCCCACAATTTAAATGCATACCAAAAATACATATTTGTAGGCTTTAGAGGATAAAATTTAACTTAAATTTGTAGCTAATTTTGCAGGCTATTAATGCACCTTCAAGTTAGGTGCCAACCATTCAAGCTACCATTCATGGGACCTCCATGTTAGGTGGCTTCTTTATGCGCATCCATTTTAGGTTGTCAAGTTTACTTCTCATCACTATCAAGTCTTCAAAGAAAATAAAATAGAGATCAAGGTGTTACCTATCATTTCAAATTAGAATGTTCTGAGTTTTGGCATACTTTGTCAAGTAAAACTCTTGCCTTGAACTATTTGTGTAGGTACCCAATTTGGGATGCCTACCAAGATCAATAAGCGAGTTAACTGATTCTGCTCAAATTTCTTTTATCGCAGATAAATCAATCATTTATGACCAAATAGTCTTTGTCAATTCTAAAATTGCAGCTGTAAAGCTATAAAATGAATGTCTAAAAAGATGGAAGTCGCCACTTAGTTTTAAGGTCTAAAAACCTATGCAAATAACTATTTGGATTAGGATTAGTTCTTTCATCACCACAAAATGGATTTGAGTGTTAAGGTACTGAATGGGAAGGCATTAGGAATCTACTCAACCTAAAAACATGGTTAGCATATACTCAACACTATTAATTTCCTAAATAAGCAATAAACATAACTAATGCATGAATAACAAGCAATCACTTAGGTAGATCCACATTTTTGAAAATGAGTTTTGTAAAAGAAATTTATAAAGGGAAGAAGTCCCTGACATTGTCGAAATGTGCAGAAAACAAAAGAAAAATATGCATCCTATGAATAGGACCATGCATAATCAAGGCCATCTGCAACATTATTTGGGATGAAAACAAATTTTTTAGGGGAGGGTTTATCCATGAAAGTTCTCGTGTGATGTGCGAACTATTCATGGGGATAGCTAGAAACTATACTAGTACAACTCAAACTTTAATTTAAAGAAATAAAGTATTAAATAAAAAAAGTGGTTTATAATGATAAAATCTAAAATGTGCTTACTAATATGCAAACGCAAAAATGGCAGAATTTGCAAAATATTGAAATATTTAACCCATGCAAAATTCAAAACTTAACCATGGAATGATAACTTGAAAACTAACTAGCAATTTATAGAAAAATTGTCATTTTGATATCATTTTTTATTTTAAGAAGAACATACAAAAAGTGCGGACGCCTAATTGATAAACAAAATAAATAGTAATAATACTGAAATTAGCAATAATATCTATTAACATTATGCTAATATGCAAAATAAATAATTAAATAATCATAAGAACGAAAACTAACAACAAATTACAAACTTAACAAAATAACAAACCAAACATGCTGCAAAGAATGAAAGAGCACTTACCTTGATGTGGGGACGACCGACTTCCTGGCTTGCTCTCACAACCTCATACTCAAATTTGTTTTTTTTATATCTTAGGGTGTTTGTGGTAGTTTACGCACACTTCGACTAATTTCTGGGAGACCAATTTCATCGCCCACTTGTGGGGGTCCCAATTAAATTTCGAGATAAAATCTCGTATAAACTGACCCCAAAGAATTGATATCACCTAAGAGGTTTCGAATTTGAGATATAAGAGGGAGCAAATTCCTAAGTTCAAAGCCTTAACTACCAGGCCAACTCCTTGGAGTTCTCGAACTCAAATCTTTAAACTTAGAGAGCACCCATAGGAAAGAGACTGGAAGAAAAACTTTAAGCTAGCGAATATCTTAGGATTTCTTGGAAAAAGAATCCAAAATGGAAAAAATCCCTCAAAATGCGCACAAGGCCATATCGGTCTTATGGAAATCTAGGTTATGTTTTTTTTTTTTTGTGGTAATTTTCAAGGTGTTTTGGGTGCTTTTAGTGCAAAACTGGTTGGTTCAAGCTTAAAAACTTTGACAATATGTTGCAAACAACACTTTTGAAGACTCAATTGACAATAACATTGGATCAAAATATAAGGAATATCATACAAAAGGTTGACAATCATTAGTCATCAATAGGCAAGGCTAAGCAGCGGGCTAAAGCATTATGATCGGTAAAAATAGACTATCTACATTTTGAATAAGATTTTAGAGAGAATAGACATGTTTAGAATAATTACAAAAAATAAAAGTAGACTAGCATTTACAGTATATAACAAATTACTACTTCAATTTGGATATACAATCTTCAATGGTGTGAAAGGGCCGATTGGCCCAAATGTAAGACTTGTTTGCGCATGCTGACATGGTAACAAGAATATCCTCTCCAAAAGTATGAATAGCGTTACGTATGTCATTGCCTTCCAGCCCTCCCCCACACTCGAGCTCTAGTAGGACTCCCGTGAGGGTGGCCTTTAGTCATTTACAAGGTGTAATTGCAGTATTCTCAAAGACTATATATGAAGTTGGCAGAATGATATCTTTTAGAATTTCGTGCTTGAAACACAATTAGAAAATGCGAAAACTTTGAAGAATATATCAAACATTATATCACATGGCTGCTAATCGATAACTTTCTACCTTTTTACGTGATATAATTTATTTCTCATCTAATCAATATTAATCTTCTTATAATTGATCCTTGTACAAAATTTTGAATTATCCTATTCCTCTTCCAGGTTGGACGGGGCTATTTTGCCCATGTGCGTTATTTGGACAAAATATTAGGAGTTGGAAGGCAGATGCCTCTGAGAAGTCTGCTTGTATTGGTCATGCAGTTTTTATTGAAGGTGGTATGGCACTTGCTACACTGGCACCACCTTTAATTTGCATCGATCCACATATAGCAGCTATTGTTTGTGAGGGTCTGTGCTTTTCTTGGTGGATGTGTGGAATGTATACCAGCATGACTCGGGAATCCCTACAGAGAAAATACCATCTAAAAGTGAGTTAAATTTCATTGTATTAAACATGGATTACACCAAAGGATGTAGGAGATTAAAAGTATGTTTTTCACTCAAAAATACAATATATATATATATATATGCATTAATCACTTGCTGCTCAACTATTTTCAAATTATACTAAAAAAATGGAATGATTATTGGCTGCCCCAAGGGTCATGGCCATGTGGTGCAACCAATAATTTTTTTTTTTTTTTAAAAAATGGGACAATACTTAGAATGAAACACGTTGAGAAAAACAAAGTTATTTTTAGGATGAACCATAATTACTAAATCTTGAATCATGTTGCATTGGATAAACTAAAATTTTTAGGTGGAACCAGACAGTTACTAAATTTTGAATCATGTTGCATTGGATATACTTGTTTGTATACGAAGATCTTAGTACAAGATCTATACAAAGCAAAGTAAATGAACAAAAGTTCATACTGTTTTTCTGCTTACTCACACTTTGTTGATTCTTTTTCTTTTCATTATAGTTCTACTAGCATGATTACTAACTTCTCCAATTATTTTAGATTCCACAAGGAGTATAGAACGACATTTAGCATATTCAAGTTCCAAGCTTAACATAATTGTTTTGACATATACTAGCATGACTACTAACTTCTCCAAAAAAAAAAATGTGATACTCAAGGTGTTCGGGTTAGCTTATACGCACCTCGACTAATCCCTGAGGGACCAATCCCACCGCCCACTTGCGGGGGTCCCAATTAAAGCCGAGACAAAGTCTCGTATGGATTGGTATAATTGTTTTGACACATACTAGCATGATTATTAACTTCTCCAAAAACAATGTGATATCTCAGGGTGTTCGGGTCAGTTTACGCGCACTTCGACTAATCCCTGAGGGACCAATCTCACCGCTCACTTACGAGGGTTCTAATTAAAGTCGAAACAAAACTTCGTATGGACTGACCTCAAAAAATTAATAGCACCTAATAGGTTTCGAACTTTAGACCTAAGAGGGAGCAAATACCCAAGTCCCAAGTCTCAACCACTAGACCAACTCCTTGGGGTTTAACTTCTCCAATTATTTCTCACAAATTAATGTTATAAACATAACATAATTGTTTAGACACTTACAAAAATTTTGGTTGTCTCCCCTTATCTCAACAAAGCTTCAACTCAATATGTTGGTTTGATGTTTAATGATTTTCAATTAGCATTTTTGTTTTGTTGACTCCAATTGATTGGGGCAAAGGCATAATTTGATTTGGTTTGGTATTTTGGTTTTGTAGGACGTTCCATGCGAACCATGCATGGTCCATTGTTGTTTGCATTGGTGTGCCTTGTGTCAGGAGCATAGGGAGATGAGGGAGCATCTATCTAATACTGATGCGTCACCAACCACCACTGTTGTGAACCCTCCACTAATTCAAGAGATGAATGATAATCACAAGGAGTCTCCATCTTAGATCCTGAAGACTATAGTAATTTGGAGATCCAAGTCCAACCTCTGTAGAATTTCCATATATCTTTTACAGAAGACAAATGAAATTACTCATTGATCGGTCGGTATTTTATTTAACTTCTCTGATTGGCTAGACAGATGACGTGACAAATTGTATGGGGCCCACCATAGATTAGAGCAACACACCAACAAGGGTTTTTGGCCGTCACCACACCGTGCCATCTGAAGCTAACTCCTATTGTAGGTCTCTAGATCAAGTTTGGTCGTACGAGAATCGAACTTCATCACACATATTTATTTCTTCACTTGTAATACTTATGTCATTAAACATTTTGGATGGTAAATTCATTATTTATTTCTTTACACTAATATCATTTTACATTATGGATGCTAAATTCTCAATAATTGGATGCATAATTCAATAAGACTAAAATCCATTTGTAAAAGTTGATGACAATGTTAATTTGAGGAACAACTTCAAGGACGAAATGGAGATCAACAAAGCGGATAAATTCATAACATTTCATTGATCTCTCTCCCCCCTTTGTCTCTAGCTTTAATGCTGTACTATAACTTTCCATCTCACAATACGAGAACTACCTATTTAAAAGGAGAGTTTATTCTATGCCCACACACTACATTGGCCACACATTAGTGTGAATTCTATTATTTCTTGTGTGTATACCTGGTTCGCTGTCGTACCGTACCAAAATAAATATTTAAAATCTTAAAATTAATTACTATTTGGTAGAATAGTGGTTAAGTTCAGGTATCGTTCTTCAGGGACTATGGGACGGAATTACAATTTCACAACTTAAAATATTATCCGATTCTCTTTTATGTTTTAATCTAAAAATCTAAAATTAAATTAAATTAAAAATAAAAGATTTGATTTAGATGAGAAAAAAATTTCTATGAATTTGAATTCACCTTAACCAGTATTTTAGTTTCATTCAAGTTCTATTTCTTTCATTCGATTCGATTCAATCCAGTCACAACTACAAGACTGACACAGATTAACTAGCAGATAAGGTCGAATCGAAACCCGACATATCTTATCTTAGTCGTGGCATGCATCGCTCGAGTGATTCCGGCATGACCCATACTATCCGAGCATAAGATATCTCACATTTGGATAAGAAAAAGAACATATAACAGTTGCATGATCTCGTTAGTACAATCACAGAAAGTATTAAATCCAAATAGAAAAGAAATAGAAATCTAAATTACACTAAGATACCGATTAGGGGTTTATCATCCCATAGAAAGAAGAAGATCAGCCGATCATGTTTCGGCTCGAATCCATGAAGAGTTGAAGAAGAACTAGTTCTCGGGCCTCCGTCTTCGTCTTCGTCTTCATTTTCCTGTCACTTCCCGAGCCTCCACACTTGCCCCTTGTTGCAGAGCTCCATTCAACTTCTGACTATCCCGTTCCGTTCAGACGCTTTCCATTCTGTTCAGATGCTTTTTCACCAATAGCTTTTCCATTCGGATGCCCATATTTCCATCCAAACGCAAATCATTCTGGTCAATTTTTGTTCGGATGCCCATATTTCTGTCTGGACACAATTTTGCAAAAATACGACTACACTGTTGTCCCGACTTCAAACAAGCATAACTCTTTCATCCGAACTCTGAATAGGGCCATTCTTGTGTCCAAATTGAAGTTCTGGAAGTCTACTTTCTAGTGGTTCTAGCCTCATATTAAAATTTATTTGATACAAAAGTTATGACTAAAATAGTGAAGGTATGTCAATTTTCTTCACACATTTTTTGCATATTTTTTGTCGAACTTTTTTTGAAACTTTATTTTCTTCACCGTTGAATTTTTTTACCAAATTTCTTGAACTTTGAGGTATTACCACTTATGGTGCTGGGTCATCTGGTTCTGAGATCTAACCAAAACAATGCTGTTTTGATCATTTTGCATCCATGTTGGAATTATTGACATTTTACAATGTCACGCCCTAAATTTCGGGTTACGTGAAACACCATAAACAACCCAAGCATAACATCAAACCCGAGAATACACTCTCAAAATGAACCATACATGCATTGTATATAATCGCCAAATGGCTTACATTACACGGCTCCAACGCCGAAAAACATGTTACAACATACATGTAACAAAACTAGCAAAAAGGAAGACTATCGATCTTCCGCCCCTCCGGCACCTCCAGATCAACCTGCGTGACCGATACTTGAAGAAAATCAAATATCACACCGTGAGTCAAAGCTCAGCAGATCCTAAACAACACATGCAGTATAAGCTAAACATGCTAAGAAAATGAGGTGCAGTTTTAGATTCTCTTTCAAGCCTTAAAACAGTTAGAAACAGTTTTAGATCACGACTCACCAGAACTAATAAAACAGTTTGTAAACACGACTCGCACAAACCCCCAAGATAACAGATATATATTTGGAACTCATGTATACATATCTAAACCGGCTCTACCAAGCCCCAACAACAGTTCTACAACTGAAGATAAAACATGCAATCCATGCACTACGCCCATCACACTATGAGCAACACACCCAACACATATCTCTTCAGGACCTCGTTTCTGTCCGTCAGATTCACACACACACGTCTTTAAGATCACGTTCCTACCCTTGAAACTATGCATATCATCCTAGTAGATATCATGCCACAGTTAAAGGAAAACGCTAAACACACCAACAAAAGTAACAAATATAGACTCATGCCAATTACTCTAGTCACCACTTAAAGCCTGCTCGGTAATGACAAGTTCTATACGGAGTTACGACAACAACGCGATTAACGGAGGCAACCGGCTTAATTTACGGGATCAACCCGAAGGTCCAAAGCACCTACGCCATTCACGGAGGCAACCGGCTTAATTTACGGGATAACCCAAAGGTACAAAGCACCTACGCAACACAAGAATCTTCTCGAACTTTCACCGAAGGACCACTACCCCATCTATCATATGTCTTCTCGAGCTTTCAACGATGGACCATTGCCCCATCTAACATATGTTTCATACACCCATGCATAACCTAAATAGGAATTAAATGCATAATTAAACCACGTCACATGCTACACATGCAACTCACACAACACTTGCAACTCATGCGGCTCACGCAATGCACGCAACCCGTGCAACATACACAACGCACGCAACCCGTGCAACACACACCACGCACACAACCCGTGCAACATGCATCCGTTCCTCAGAGCTCACATATATATGCCTATAAAACTATGAATTTTAAAGCATAAACCACGTAATTCCCTTACGTAATCCATACATAAATAAACTGTTATAAATGCACAAAGTCGGTTATAAACGCGCACAGCCAAATATAACACCACATCATGACACCACCCGTCACATTACTCGTCACATAACCCATCACGACATCACATGCCACACGCACCCGTCATTCGCTCACCTGAACAACCCGTCCACTCACCGAGACAACCAACGACAAAATTAAGCCTAGCCCGAAGGCCAACACCAAAACCATAAAGCCCTCAATTTTCACAAACCAACGTCTTGTTCCCAAAAGACCCACGGGCCCTAACACGCCCAACACGGCCATCACAACCCACGACGACCACACGCGTCCAACACAAACCCCAACGGTGAATAAACACCACGCACCTAACCGTGCACCAACATCCACGTCTAACCATGCACGTCAACCAAGGACGGCATCTAACAAACAACCGAGGCCACTACACAAACCCCGAAACCACAACACGATCAACCGAACCCCAAAACCCAACCGCCGAACCACAAAACTACCAACACACAGCCCAGAACTTCAGTCTACTGGACCCAACCCTCAGTCGACTGAAAAACATACTGGAAAAGCCCAGAACGCCCAAAACACACGGTTCAGTCGACTGACCCTCAAGGTCTAGTCGACTGACTCTCAAGGTCTAGTCAACTGGACCCCAAGAGCTATGATCCGGTTGACTGAATCTATGAGTCCAGTCGACTGACTAAGCCCAGAAATCGTTTTTAAGCTACGGGTTTCAACCTCCAAACCCCGATTCGAAACCTCCAAACTCCCATCCGACACTCTCGGATATACACACGCCCAGGCCTAACACCAAGACCTCAAAGAAACTGCCGACACTCGATTTCGTCCACCGAGTTTGCCAAAACACGGTTTTTAAACCCAAAAACCCAACTTGATATAAAATCATATCTACAGCAATCTAATCGGTAAAAACACACACGATTACACGTAGCACCCTTATACAGCAGTAGGGTCTAGAATCTTATCTCGGTGAGTTAAAAACT